>JAABLK010000121.1:0-56468 GCA_012295415.1 Phytophthora chlamydospora | reverse complement strand
ACGGAACGCTGTCCATGCCTGCACCTCCGAAGAGGGACGCGCGGGAGAGCGCGGCGGCCAACGCCACCATCCTGGACTTGTTGGCGCAGACGTGCGCAGACGCGAATGCTGCGGTGCAGGAGATGAGCGTGGATCAAGTGGCGACAGGTCTGGCTGACGCTGTGGCTGCAACGCAGGAAAGTCTGCGTAGCGTGGGGCAGAATGTCGGTGCGATTCTGCAGGACCCGGAGCAGATGCGCGAGCTGTGCTACCACGTGCAGCAGGCGGACGCGCAGGTGCTGGAGGCGCTGCACAAGAGCTCAGCAATGCTGGAGGACGAGCACCATCAGCGTGGTGACCACAGGAGTAATGGTGCCTTGGTGGCAAAAAGGGAGGAGATGGGGGCCCTGATGGTGCCTCCCGATGAGGAGAACGTGCGCAACATGATGGTGTTCGCGGAGAGCATGTGCACCACAATGGACCACGCATTGAGCACCATCACCCAGGACGAGCTGACGCTGGCGGCGCAGCTGTCGCTCAATATTGCGCAGAAGCTGCTAGATGCTGGTCAGTCGCTCTTTACGTCGCTAGGGGATGAGGAGCGCCGGAAGGTGATGGTCGGAGACCGAGGTGATCGCATCACCATTGAGGAGCTAGAGGAGGACGAAGTAGATACAGCTCAACGGTCGGAGGAAAGGAACCGGCAGACAGGCAAGCAGAGCACCCAGTTGAAGCGCGCCTCGGTGCTGAGAACCTACGTGACGGATCTGTATAACCGGACGCGTGAAGGAGCCGTGGAGCACCCGTTCCTGGCAGGAGCGCTCACCGCAGCGGGATTGCCGTTTATCGGCTTAGCGGTGAGTTCTGGGTTCTCGTTGTAGTGGGAATGTTGTTGTCGGAGGAACTAATCTGGTGCTTGCATTGTCGTGTGCTAGATCCCTGTTGCGAGTATGGTCGCGCTGGCGCTTATGATAGAGAAGTATTACCCCGAGCACGCGAAGCTGACGCTGGAGCTCTGCTCCAACTTTATTCAGGTAGTTTAGCGGTCGTTGTTTACCGTTTCAGGACTCTACGCTCAGTTACTGACCTTTTTTTACTGTGATTTTTGCTGCTAGATGTCCAAGCTTTGGTTCCTGCTGCTGAAAATCAGTGCCCGTCAGGTCAGCGTTGTCGCCAAGGAGTGCTTCAAGTCGTGGTACGAGTACGCCTCCACGAATGGCTTCATGGCTACAGGCTTAGAGCTCGCGTCGACAGGATGCAGTCTCGGCTTCCTCGGCGTGTCGTATCTCTACCAGGCGGCCATTGGCCTCACCAAGCAAGTTATTCAGTAGCGCGAAAAGAGTTGGCGCCATGCCTGCCCACGCGGTTATGAGGAGCGTCCTGGCGCCAACACCTTCTGCATCGTCGTTTTCTTAGCTCGTCCACGCGGACAATCGTTTTGACCAACAAGTTCCCGTTATTTTTATCGGCCGCGTCTTGCTTTGAGCCGTGCACAATCATCTTCACCATGGGCGCAAAGCAGAGTGCGTTGAAGAAGGAGGTTGCTGCGTTACAACACGAGGCTCGAAAGAGGTCGGCAAAGCACCAGGAAGAATTGGCAATCGCCGCAAAGGAGAGACGTCAACTACAGCTGAAAATCGACGAGCTACAGACACTTGTGCGTGGTTGTAGGAGCTTGTGATGCTCGAACCCATTTGTGACATTGTTGATTTTCCTTGACTAGGTGACACAAGCGCAAGAAGATGCAGAGAAAACGAAGAGCGAAGCACATGAGCGGGAGGAGCGTATGAAGGCGGTGAAATGGGAGCTAGTTCGGCAGCTCCGACTGACCGGGTCTCCCACGTCGACCACTCCGCGTGCATCGCTGTCCCCATCGTCCTCAACACGCATTGCACTGAACTGGAGGCTGAACGAGGATGTGTCGCTGCGGCAATCTGTTGTATCACCGAAGAAGACGCTAAGCACTCCAGTCCACGCAGTCCAAACGACGGCAAACAATTCTCAAAACCACGTCGTCCAAACCACGCCGTCAAAGGCTACTGCATCCCACGTCGCAAACAGCACCAGTAACGACACTGTGGTCACTGAAAATCGCTCGATGCTGTTAGCCCCTCGCCGTTCTTTGATCAAATGCTCGGAAACTGCAGCGACTCCAGTCACCAATCTGAATCAAACACCCGACGTTGGCATCAAAGAAAACAGCAACGCTTCGGAGAAAACATACAAGATGACAACACCGTCCGCCACGCCACGTGAGAGCGGAAACAGCACTAGCGACTCCCCGGCCAGCGATGCCAAGAACGTCGTGAGCAAGTCTCCTCGTGAACCAAAAAGCGAAAGCAAAAGCGACGATCCGCCGGTCGCCCAATCCGACAACAAATCCGCCTCCTCTTCTCCATCCAAGCGCCTTCTTAACACAGAAAACAAGGACAGCGACGACGACAGCCCCGAGACCGTCGATGTGCATCGCTTCTCGGAAGAAGACAGCAGCTCCTAAAAAGCCACTTCAACTTGTCAATTCAAATTCGAATCGTCCTTTCCCGACGTTCTTCACACCAACACTACGTGCGCCACACCACCTAGAGGAATCTCATTTCCAAAAGCGGATCGATCATCGACGGGCGCTTCGACCGTTGCGCGCCACTCCTCCTCCTCCATTTCTCCAGCCCCAAGCAGAACCGTACCACCAATAGACAGACATGGAGGGCCGCGAGCGCCTACAGATTGACACGGAGGTGCCGTCCAACGTGTACGCGCTGGATCTGCACAAGCTCAGCGAGCTGGCGCACATCCCTGAGGCCGAACTCGTGCGCGGCATGCAGTCCGAGGACGCCGTGGACATGCAGGGCGTGGTGGTGAACCGCGGCCAGGAAGTTCCGTTCGAGGCTGTGGGCAAGACACCCGAGGATGACGAGGGTGCCGCCAGTGCCAGTCCATCGCCCGTGGGGGCCGCGGACTCGGGCGTCAAGCAGGTTTTACTCACGGCTGCCTCCAGCACCATGTGTCTGGACGGCTCGGACACGCCCAAGTGCCTCATCATGCTCGGGGAGTACACGCTCATCGAGCATATCCTGGCGCAGCTGTTCGTGGCCGGCATGGAGCGTGTCGTCATCATCATCTCGTACTTTGGCCACGAGATCATGGAGCACGTGAAGGAGAGCTTTCTGTACTCTAAGCTGCAGATTGAGTTTTTGAATCTTGGAGAGGAGACGCCGTACGGCCATGCACGGACGTTGCTGTCGGCCAGGGAGATGTTCACCAAGCCATTCTTGATCCACACGGCGGATCACATCTTTGATCGGGCGATTATTAGTCGTATGGCGCACTTCGAGCTCGAAGGGTGCGTGGCTTGTGTCCTGGTGGATGCCGATAAGGACAAGTTGAAGGGATTGCCGTCCACGGCGGGCAAAGTGCTACTGGACTCGAGCAACGGCACCATTCGCAAGATTGGGCGCGGCTTGAAGAACTTTGACGCCATTGATGCGGGGCTGTTTTTGACGACGGGGAGGCTTTTCGCAGCGCTGGAGATGCTGGCGTACGAGAAGCCCAAGTTTTCACTGGCGGAGGCTCTGAATGTACTGCGTCCGAGCTATGGATTGAAATACTTAGAGACTGCTGGTGACGCGTGGCTTAGTGTGGAGACGCAGGCGCAACTTGATGCCATTGTGGCGAACGATAGCATTGCGTCGCTGTCGCCGTGGCCGGTGGTTGTTGCCAAGGAGCCTCAAGAGAAGGCGCCGAAGCGGCCTTCATCACCTGGCGGCAAGAACGTTTTCCTGGCTGTGTCAGCCGCTGACGATGACTCCATGCTGCGTGCGGTTGATGCGCATGTGCGCCAGTCTGCGGATGTGTTTGAAGGCTTCGTGGTGGGTGTGAACCAGCTTCAGGAGGTGGACGTTGGGACCCAGGCGCCTACCGGAGCATCAGTCCAAGCACGGGAAACCACGCCGCTGCTTGGTCTTTCTGGACGATCGCCCTCTCGTCGCGACCGTGAGGCGTTAGGCGCGCCCTTGACTATTCGCCGTAAGCGGAGTTCATTCTTGGAGCAGACGGATGAATCCTTCGTGCTGTCGATTCCGTTCGAGCAGCCACCGGAGGTCACAATTAACACCGGCGTCTCATACGGAGAGCACGCAGTGCCATCAGTCATTGAACGGAACGCGTACCTGATTGAACTTCCACAGGTGACGGTCACTGGCGGTGGCTCTAGCGCGGTGCAGGAGACGTCGCAGCAGTTTGTTCTCGCTGTGCCTGACAACGAGACGTTGTACAAGCGGCCTGGATTACTGCGCCGGTTGTCTTCCCTCCCAACAGACGTCCGAGACATTGCGGTGGAGACCGTTGAACTTCGTGACGGAACGATGGAGTTGCAGCTACTTGTCAAGCGTCAGGTGCCGTTCATCGGCTACGTGCTGCTGCTGGCCGCACTTTTCACCATTTCGTCGATGGGAGCGGCGTTGGATCTGCAGCGCAATGTGGACCCATTCATGAAGCTCTTCTGGCGGACAACTGCGTCGCTGATCGTGTTCATCCCGCTCGCTGCCGTTGCCATGTATGACCGGGGGCTGCCGCAGTTCTCGACGCGGAATATGATCCTCTTTCTGACGTGCTCGCTGTCCTACGCGGTCTTCCTCATGACGTTCCTGTGGTCGCTGGCGCACACGTCCATCGACCACGCCTACATATTTAACAACTGCCACTCGCTGCTCATGGTGGTGGGGCGCCTGCTGCTGGGACGATACGTCTCCCAGTTCGAAGGGCTGGGTACTGCCATCGGCGTGATTGGCGGCGCGCTCACGACGCTGGACCACCAGCAGTCGACAGCGACGCCGCTGGGAGGTGAAGTCGTGGAGGTTTCTCTGGCTGGAGATCTCGTGGCCCTCGTGGGCGCAGTCGGCGGCGCTCTGTACCTTATCACGGCCAAGAAGTTGCGTGCTGAGATGGACATCAGCATGTTATTCGTGGGCATGTTCACGATGCTGGCGCTGCTGATCTTCCCCATGTTCTCGCTGCTCAACATCCCGTTCGAGGCGTCTCGGGATCCCGTATTGGGTCTTTTCGGCTGGCTGGACCCGTCGCGTGCGGCGTCGGAGGCTTATCTTGTGCTCGTGTGCACGCTCGTGGGGACGCTGGGCTACATCGCCGTGATGAAGTACTTCGCCCCCATCGTCGTGTCGGTCGTCATGCTCGTGGAGCCCGTGTTGGCGGCTTTCATGGGCGTGGCGGTGGGCGTCGAAGTGTTCCCCGGGCTGCTCACGATCGTCGGCTCGTTGCTGATCATCGCCGGTACGGCGCTCGTGATCGTGTCCAACTCGTCCAAGACGCAAACGATCGACGCGACGGGGGCCATGTCGTCCACCTCGACGACGCTGCCCCGAGGGCTCAGCTCGGCCACCGCCGCCGGCCTCAAGCTGCCGCATACAGCCACCCCGACGTCGAACCTAAGATACGTCTAAGCCCAGGAACTTCTGCGTAAAGGGGACAGCAAGCAGTTTAAGCACTAAGATGTCCACAAGGACGAAAAATACGTCCCCAAAGTTGCACGCCGACGTTGAAGCGAAACTTCGTCCAGATCCTTACGTTGCAGCATCAGATTTCGGAGTGTTTTACTTGATTAAACTAAGAAATTGCAAAGTTGTGGTAACGCTTATGTTGCTTCGTGTCAACATTGCGTTGAAATCTAACGGAGACCATGGAGGTCATGGCGCTCAATGAACGTCTGCGCGGCGTCTTCTCGGCGCTGCTGAAGCTGCTACCGCCGCCTTACGCCGTATCTGCGCTATCCGTAAAGGAGCCCAGCACCTTCTCTACCTCCTCCCCGAGTTCCGCTGGCTCAACCGATCGCTACACGCAGCACTGCCGCTTTATGTTATGGCGCCTCAACTCGTACCAGTACGGCTCTGCAAGCGCGTTTCTGCTGGATCTAGAGCAGCTGGAGCGCACCGCCGAGACCCCAGAGCTCAAGCAGCAGGTGAAGATTCTGGAGGACCGTATTGCAGTCGCGGAAGGCGAGAAACAAGGCCAGGAGAGCGTGCAGAAGGTCGCCAATAGCGCTGGGGCGTCGGTCTCTTTGCGGACATCTTGTGGCGTGCCCGGGCTGCAGGAGGTGGCCCCCATTGGCTCAGAGATACAAGATGAGGACGCGGACACGACGTGGCTCTGCAATGTGTCAGTGGGGGACCAGGTGCTGACGATCGGCACGTTCAAGACACACGAAGCGGCGCTCCAGGGCTACGAGGAGCAGAGGAAGCAGATGAACGAGAACCCCGCAGGGTTTAACAAGTTGAGACACTTGGCTGCTAAAATGGAGGAGAAGCAACGTGAAGAAGACAGGAGGGTGCTGAAGGAAGCTCTGGCCCAATGCCATCCCAGACTCACGACCATGAAGGTGTCGACGGTGACTGCGCCTGCTGTGAGCAGTGCCGCTGTGGTGGCTCGAGCGATCCCGCGGTCAGTGGCCAGGAGTCTGGCGGCTGCTTCGTCGCCTGCGCCAAGTCCAGCGCCGTCGGAGGCTGGAGGGTCCCCACTGAGAGTGTCGAGAGCCTCCAAGAGACAGAAAGTGGAGAGTTCCAGCAGCTCGGCGTCGTCCTCAACGAAGAAGCAGAAGGTCGAGTCGGCGAGCAATTCTGCGGCGAGTAACTCATCCGCAGGCAACAAGTCGTATCTGAAGCTGCGGCGGTTGATCCAGAAGAAGCTGTGCCGGCATCTCAAGTCCAAGGAAGTGTGCGTACTGTCGGACCCTTCGAAGCGCGACGAGACGAGGTTGGGAGCGACTGGCAGACTCGAAGGCGGCAAAGTGTTCTCGTTCCGCCGCAAGAAGCAGATGACCTTCGCCGACTACGTTCGCGACGAGCTGGGCCGCGCCGAGTCGGCGTGCGCGCACATGTTCCTAGTGCGGACGAAAGAGAGCATCGATGACCACCTCAAAGTCTGCGACGCCTTCTCCGATAAGGAGCGTGAACTCGGTCCCCGCAGACCCACGCAGGCAGCAGCAAACACCCGCAAGACACCGCGCCGATCGCGCTAACACGCTGGTCCTGGTGGATGTACACCCCTCGTCTAATATGAATTTTCTGTGCAACTTTGCTATTCGCCAGGCGCTTTCTACAACATTTTTTTTCTTCACACCAACTCGTGCTAAACGAAGCGTAAGCTGCGCTACGCTGTTTACCGGTACGCTGAGCTCAGGAGAAGCGCTCTCCAGTGACAGGGCAGAGCTGGAGGTTGCTGTTGGTGCAGTTGTAATGCACGACCTTGCCGTTCGGGTACACCGCGAACACGATGTCGCCGATGCGCTTGTGGCACACGGGGCAGAGCGTGTTCGGGTCGATCTGCACGCTCTGGGTCAGACGCTCGACGCGGTCGCACTGGACTTGCAGGTTGTAGACGTTCGACAGCGACTTGGTGATGCTCATCTCGCGCACGTTGTGAGCACTGTGGGGCAAGGCCTGTGCGAAGAACTCGCCCAGCTTAGACAGCGGTGTGCCTGGTGGAACCATCTCCAGGACTGCTGCCCCATCCAAGTTCTTGCCGTGACGCGCCAGCAGCTGGAAGCCAAAGTCGTTGAACGCCGCCTTCTTGGACTCGTCACGAGGCGAAAAGCAGATCTTCAGCAGCTCCATCAGCGCCTCATTGCGCTCCATGGCGACAGCTCCAGCGCCGACCTTCTTGTTCGTTGGTGCTGACGAGCCGACGGAAGGTGCGCGCGCTCCATATTTGACCGAGTAGCTCTCGGCGCCGCGTAAATCGTTCAACTCGTACACCAGCGAAGTCACGGCTTCCTCGTGCAACGCGCCACGCCCGCAGAGAATCACGAACTCGTTGTACAGCGGCTTGCCCTTGATCTTTTCCACCAGTGGCACCACGTCGTAGCGAGAAGAGCCGGCCTTGAGGAACTTCAGCAGCCGCTTGCGCGCCTCGCCCAGAGCGCCAGGTTCCTTTCCTGGTTGGGACTTTGAAGGCACTTCGCCACGCGCGACAAGCCGCAGCGTCTCGTCCAGATACTCGAGTGCCAAGCGAGTGTGGTGCGGGTCCACCACAATCGAAGTCGCGCCGCCGATTGGCCCACTCAGCTCATCGTCGTCATCGTTTTCGCCAGCTAAGAAGTGGCTGTAGCTGTCGTTAACGCCCAGCTCCGCCGCAGGCGGGTCAGTAAGACCAGCAAAGCCCCTGTTGCTGCCTTCAACAACGACCCCGCTCCCAGCTGTTCCGCTATCAGCTCCCGTGGCGCCTGATGCGCCGGCCAGCGCAGCTCCAGCTTCGCCGGTGGCCTTGACGAGGGTCTCAAGATACCGTTGCACGATCGCAGGGTCGTCCGAATGCTGCCGAAGATGTGCAACCACGTCATTCGACGGCAAAGGCGGCCGCCGGTCAGTGAAAATGCGCAGCGCCTGCTTCGCCGACGTCGCCTTGATGATCCAGATCGACTGCTTGAAGATAAAGTCGCTCTCGGACTCGGGAACTGACACCAGCACGTCGATCGCCGCTTCAATGGGAGACTTGGGCATGCCGCTAGAGCCACCGCGTTGCTTGTACTCGCCATGATGCAACAAAGCGAACACTTCTAGAGCCTCGTCGTAGTCCTGGTGAGCGCACAGCAGCTGGCCGGCCTCGTAGTAGAGCTTGTGCTTAATCAACAGCGTGCGGCATGACTCCACCTCAAGTGCGCAGCCGCCAAGAGATCCTGGCGGGCCTTCCACATCCGGATTCGGCTCCTGAATGAGAACAAGCAGTTCCTTGTACCGCTTGAAGTGAACGTACAGCCGGAAGAGCGCAGTGTCAATCGCTTCGACGCGACGAGCATCCTTGGCGGAGCTACTCACGGCACTCGACACGGAACGGCCACGCGCAGACGACATCCCACGAGCGCGAGCCTTATCGCGCATGTGCTTCTTGTACTGGCCGAGGAACTTGAGAAGCGCTTTCTCCGCAACGTTCACGAGGTCAGCAGCATCACTCTTCGCGATTTCGCTGCTCAGCGGTGAGCGCGGGGATGACAGGAGCTCCTGGATAACGGACGCGATGTCGGGAGCCGAGCTGCTGCCACGCGGGAGCACCTCAGGCTTGAACACGGAAGGTTCGTACGCGAACGAGGCGCACTGGAGCTCCGGAAAAAAGGCGATAAACTCGCACGGCTCGATTGCAGCACGGTACATGTAGTCGGCGGCGTGGTCGAACTCTAGCCGACGCAGCAGCGCCACCGTGGCCTGGCGCTGGAAGCGTTTGATCTTGCTGCGCTGCTTGTCACTCGACAGCGACGAGATGGACTTGCGCACCAAGTTCTGCGCCTCGTCGATCTGTCCACGATCCAGCAGCTCGCCCACCTGTTGATCCAGCGGCATGGGCTCAATCTTCATGACGCTGGACGTTCCGTTCGAGTCCCTGACGCCCACAATGATCACGTCCTCGCTATCGCTGCTCTGTCTTGGCTCCATGTCCCACTTCATACCGTTACCGAACATACACACCGCTCGGGGAAGCGGCATGGTCTGCACGAGCGCTCCGTCACTCGCTCGATGGATCTCCACGCCCACTCGGGGCACCAGCGCCAGCAAATAGGGCGAGGAGAACTCGACCTGCTGCGGGCTGTGCGACCACGTGATCGAGTTCTTGGGCAGCGTATCACCCGTGAAGCTCACGAAAACGCCAACGCGATCCATGACGGCGACTAGAATCTCCTCTTTCGGCAGCAACTTGACCACTGGAAAGACTGTAGGATCCTGAATCCCGGGGGAATTGATCTGGGTGGCGTCTCCGGACTTGTCGTTCAGCAGAAAATAGTCCTTGCGGAAGCCCACGACCACCTTGTTGCGGTACCAGTTCATGGCTTCGGGCACGTCTTGGGTACTGAATTCTCGCAAGAAGGCGTAGCTCTTGTCGCTGCTGTGGTACTGATATATGGCAATTGCCTTCTTCTTGAGCAGAGCCACTCCCAGTCGAAAATGCGGCGGTCCGCGCTGGTTCACACACACGAGCCGAACGTTGTGCGTATTGGCCCTGGAGAAGTCGAAGTCCAGCGGCTTGAGGTCCGTTGCCCCGTGGGCCGATAGCTGGCCGTCGGATACCACGATGAGCATCCGGATATGCGGCACAGCCAGCAGCTGCTCCACGCGCTGGCCGTGCGGGAACGAGTACGAGGCCGAGGAGCTGTTGGTGCCTTTGCGCGTGTCGAACATGACGAGTCGTCCGTCCTTGGAGCCCACCACCACGCGCGACGAGTAGTGCGTCACACACTCCACCTTGCCCTCGAAGCCCGTGACCAGGGCCGTGGAGCGGAACGCCACGCGCTCGCCCGAAGCCATGATGAAGGGGAAGCTTGATGCAAGATGGCGGATTCTCCGAGTGAAGGGAGCCGCACTTAAGGGAAGTTGGTGTGGTGAACACGAATGTATCTGTTTTTGCGTAGCCACTTTCGAAGATCGGGAATTTGAAGATGAAGGTGCTCGTGTGGTTCCGCCGCGACTTGCGCGTGCACGACAATTTGGCGCTGAGCGCGGCGTTGAAGGCGGTTCGTGGGTTTGAAGAAGTGGAGCTTATCCCATTGTACATTGCCCACCGCCCGCAGATCATGCGATGCGGCGCCAACCGCTTCCAGTTTGTATTGGAAAGTGTGAAGGATCTAGCGGAGGAGTTGGAAGAGAGAGGCGCTAAGCTCGTGGTGGCTAGAGGAGACGGGATGCAGGTACTGAAGAGACTATTGCCGGCGTGGGGGATTACGCACCTGTTCTTTGATGCAGTCAGTGAGCCGTATGCGGTGGCTAGAGACAATGCAGTGATCGCGCTGGCTACGAGTTTGGGCGTTGAGACCCACGTGACCAAGGGCTACGAGCTTTACGACCTGGAACAAGTGATCACAGGGAATAAAGGCGTCGCTCCAAAGACTTATCAAGGATTTCTCAAGGCCGTGGGCAAGCAGCCCAAGCCGGCCAAGCCACTTCCAACACCGGAAAAGTTTCCTGCTCCCGTGAGGACGCACAGTGAGCTGTACCAACAAGTTGTAGAATACTGGGGAGACCGAGACAATGGGGTGAAGAAAAGGAAGAGTGGAGAAGGAGAGGAAGACCCGAAAGAGATGGCCAAACAACTAGAAGAGATCGCTGGAAAACAGAAACACTTCTTGGTTCCGGAGCTCGCGGCCTTTGGCTATGAGCCTCCTGAAAAGCACTCGTTCCTATACGGCGGAGAGAAGAAGGCGCTGGGTATCTTGGAAACTTTCTGCAAAGACGAAGCTCGTGTGGCCACGTTCGAGAAGCCCAACACGTCTCCGGCGCAGCTACCTACGTCTGCCTCGACGACCACGTTGAGTCCGTACTTGTTCTTTGGGTGTTTGAGCCCGCGGACGCTTTACCATCAAGTGCGTGCGATCCTGGAACGACACAAGAAGGTGTCACTACCGCCTGTGAGCTTGGAAGGACAGCTTCTTTGGCGCGAGTTCTACCATTGCCATGGACGTGCCAACCCGTTCTTTGACAAGATGGAGCAGAGCCCGACGTGTTTGCAGGTGGATTGGAGATACCACACGATCCCGGAGAGTGAGGAGGAGCTGACGGACGACGACAAGCTGGCCCGCTCGCAGCTGAAGGCTTGGAAAGACGGACAGACCGGGTTCCCATGGATCGACGCCATCATGATCCAGCTGAAGGAGGAAGGCTGGATGCACCACCTCGCGCGTCACTCGGTAGCGTGTTTCCTCACACGCGGCGACCTGTACATCTCCTGGGTACGCGGACTCGAAGTGTTCCAAGAGCGCTTGATCGATCACGACTGGAGCCTGAACGCCGGTAACTGGCTTTGGCTTAGCAGCAGCTACTTCTTCCACGCTTACTACCGCGTGTACTCGCCGATCGCCTTTGGCAAGAAGTGGGACCCGGAAGGTCTTTTCATCAAGAAGTACATTCCGGTGCTGAGGAAGTTCCCGGCCAAGTACATCTACGAGCCGTGGAAGGCGCCCATGACGCTCCAGCACGCTGCAGGATGCCGCATCGGCAAAGATTATCCGTCCCCCATTGTGGAGCACAAAGAAGCTATGGGTCGGTGTCAGGAAGGCATGAAGAGGTCGTACGCCAACGGCCAGTACGGCGTTCCACCGACGCCCAAGGCTAACAAGAAGCGGCCGCGTGAGGACGAAGACTAGATGAGCTCCTCGACGACGTCGGCGAGTATTGTAGTGCAGTGCAATGCCAAGCATCGGCCAGATCTTGGGAAGGCATCCTGGTCGCCAGGATGCCGTCTCCTTCTCCATCTTTTCTTTAGTTAATACACAACTACTACAAGTACAAGTTAGTACGCGGGTGAGTGACTTGTCCGCGGAGAGAGTAGGGCGCGACGTGCTTTGGCCCTCGCCCGGAGCCGCTCGACTTGACCGTTAATGATCGACTTGGCGAGCAGATGCTGCGCGGTGACCATCCTCTTGAGTTTTCTGTTGTCGCTTTCGGCTCGTTGCCGCTGCGCCAGGCGAGTCTTGGCGATACCTTCCCAGCGAGGTGGAGCGGGGGTTTGCTTGCTGTTGGCGGTCTCCGAAAGACGCGCGAGTTCGAGCTCGAGCGTGGCAACTTCGCGACGCAAGCGCTCCATTTTGCGTTTGGGCTGGAGTCTGGTCCGCCACGTTGCAGCGGGTTTTGAAGCTGTCCGAGCTTCGTTGTCACCGTGAAGTTCCCATTTGGCGGGGCAATATTTGCCAGGAGAGTCAACACTTGAAGGGCTCGGACAGGTTTGCTCGTCCACGTCGCTCAACCGCGGCAGAATGGCCGAGACGAACGCGAGCTCCTCCCCCTCCCCAAATCGGAATCGCATGGCTGCTGGCTGTTGCGTGTCCGGTGCCGAGTGAGTCTGAAAGTGACTGGGAAGGCCGCAGACACGCCCAGCAATCGCCGTGTTGGCTTCGTGGACGCCAACAGCCGGTCAAAGTTTCTGGTAACGAAAGTGCAGTTCGGCCTGCCTTTCCAACAATCCCAGCATCGAAAAAGGCATAGACTAGCCATTTCTGTGCGCGGAAGGCAGCGCCAACACCACTTTGATGAGCCGTTCGATTCGACCTGGAAGAAGCGTGAACATCCCCAGCTCAGGAGCTCTTACAAAACGAAACGCAATGCTTGTCGACAGTAAAGTTCGAGATTTCAATATCTGGTGCTGCTTGCAGTACCATCCAAGTCAGCCGCTACAACCAGACAAGCGCGTGTTCTCAAGCATGTGAAGCGCTCCAAGTTTTCGTTTTTCACTCGAGGAAGAGAGCTGTATCCTATGGATACCAGATTCATTAGTTCGACTCGCAGACTATGCTCGGCAAAGAGTGCAACGTGGAGGTCACCAGGAGGTATCGTGGTCGGCCTGCAAGGAACTAGTTGAAAACAGAACGGATAGTGTGCCTTGACTTCAAGTTGCTACGCCTAGTAGTCCGTGTTGAGCGCGAGAGCGACGCCCTGCAGTACCCAGTGCGAGGCGTGCTCGGTCGAATAGAGATCCGCTTCAAACACGAGGCCGACGCCCATGGCATTTCGTCGCGACTGCGTGACGTACACTGGTGTGCGGAAAGTGTTCTGCAGCTTGAGGCGACTCGCCTCAATGGGGATGACCTGCAGAATGGGCAGCTCCTCCACGAGCTGCTTGGGTCTCTGCTGGGCGAGGCACCCTCGCTCAAGATCCCATGATGCGCCCTCTAGGAACAAACCTTGCACATAACAACCCGATTCGTCTCTCGTGCCGTCGGCCGGTAATTGCGACTCGTGCGTGTAGCTTGTCACGCGCGTGTAGAGCGTCGACTTGTCCAGCGGCCAGTTCTTGGCTCGGCATGTAGCCTGCACCAACGCAGTGAGGTACGACTCGGGGATACCGAGACCGGAAAGCCACATCACCCGCGGATCTCCGTGCGTGATCCAGTCCATGTACTGCTTGTAGCGCTTGGTGAAGTGCTCCATCCAGCTACCGAGCGGCTTCTCGGTCTTGGGGCACAGCGAGCGCCACAGATTAGGTAGGAAACCATCGTACAAGGCGTTGCCGACGGCGTCCAGTTCATCGCTCATGCCGATTTCACCCACCAGAGCCTTCTGGAGATCTCCGAGCGACACGCGCATGCGGATCGTTAGCAGGTTCCAGCGGTCGAGTTCTTGTAGAAGCACAACTTGAGTCGGTGTCGGCGTGAGGCCGAATTTCTTGCGGATCTGGTCCACATCCACGGGCTCCGGCACCTTCGACTGAATGTCGCTAGCCACGTTGCCAATGTGGTCTTCACGCGACACACCGGCGCCAGATGATGCAGACCGAGGCTGCAGCGAGATGAGGTCCTTCCACACGCTCTTGGACATGTTGGTGTAGTACCCGATCTCGGCGTTCGGGTGGAGACCAAAGACGGCAGGACTGTTGGTTAGCGGCAGCGTTTCGACGGTGGCCACGTAGTCTTCCAGCTGAAGAGACAGCGGGCTCGAGTTGCCGTCCAACGCGCCGGGTAGAACGTAGTCGAAGCCCGAGCGACTGAAGTAGAACCGCTGGCAGTCGTCAAACAGGAAGTCGCCCATGTACTCGGACAAGTACGTCGTGAGGATTCGTCGGTCGTAGTCGTCACTGACTCGGCCGCCGTACATGGCGTCTCCGATGAGGTACTTGAGCGAGCCCCAGGGAAGCTGCTCGTCGCGGTCCTCGTACGCCTTGTACAGATAGAGACTCAGCAGCTTCCTTGAGATGGTAAAGTCCGATTCGTTGAAGTCGTAGCTCACGTTCCAGCCGATCTTGCCGTACTTGCGGCGCTCCAGCACCACGGCGTGCAGGAAGCACAGCACGTAGACTACAGAGCGGAAAGCTCCGTGAGGGCACTCCTCCAGCATGGTCTGGTCCAGCTTGGAGTAGAGACTGCGCATGTTCTGCTTGAGTCCATCAGGAGGCTCCGTCACCACCTTCAGAGAGCGTTGCAGGATGCCAAGCGGGAATCGATCTGTAGGCTCAGTGGTAAGCCACAACCGGAAGTCCTTGTGCGGCTTGGACATCGCTAGTAACATCTTCTCCAGCGTCCGCAGCCAACTGGCCAACAGGTGACAGTTCTGCAGCAATACCCAGTGCCCTCTCGACGCCCCTGCCTCCAGCATTTGCTCGGCTAGAGGTCCTTGGCCTTGTCCGAGGGCTAAGAACTTGAACCGATGGCCTGAAAACCCGTACTCGTCGCCTAGCGTCTGGATGTCGCTCTGAGGATCAGCACCAGGACTCAAGATGCACACGATGGGGGACGCAGCAGCGCTTTGGCTGTAGATTCGGGCGTAGTCGAGCACCGGCGGCTGCACGAACTTTTCCCCCATCACAGCCATGACGAACAGCTTCATAGCGTTGTACACGCGGTCTTGTCGGAAGCAGCGGAAGACCAGCAGCTTCTGCAAGCTGGACAGTTTGTCCGAGTATCCGCACGGCAGATCGGCCACCTCGGGCGCTTCCAGGTCGTACCAGGCTTTCCATTCGCTTGTCTTCTTGGAAAAGTCCGACATGAGCGAGCTGAAGACACCGCTCTCTCCTTCGCCCTCGCCCAGCCTACTGAGACACAGTAAGTCTTTCCAGCCGGCACCCGAGACCCACGTGATCTCCTCGGGCTTCGGCTGAGACGCCGCGTCCAGCGACGTGTCTCCCTTGAGGAAGAAGTCGAGCTCGGCGCGGTTGAGCTCGCCCGCCGCACTCATGATCATGCACGTCATCTGGAACGAGAACATGAGCTTGTGGCGCTCGAAGATGCCCGTGCAAGTGTAGTCGTACATCATCTCCGTGATCGACTGCACCATGAAGCGCAGTCGCTTTTCCAGCACGACGTCCCGCTTGGCAGTCTCCAGCGCGTTGTGGAACACCGTGAGGAAACTCGCCAGCGAAATCTCGTACATCTTCATGATCGTCGCGAGAGCCGCCATGGAAAAGTACATGATGGAGCCACGCAATGCCACGGGCGTGTACACCTCACGAGCCTTGGTGATCTCGTCCTTGGTGAAGCTCGAGAGCTCCAGCTTGGCGCTGATTTCCGTGGCTTTGTTCTTGGTTTCATCCAGCGTCGCGATGAGCTCCTCGTTGTCCAAGATGTTACCCGAACTGCTCGATAGTTCACGTAGCAGCGTGTCCTCGAGCTCCACGATGAGTTGTGTGCTCTCCGACATTTCCCTCACTAGATCGCTGTACTGTTCCTCGAGATCCGGTCGCTCGTGGGCCACAACGACGTTCAGAAGCTGGTTGGCCAGACCGTCCTGAGTCACGCTGTAGTTGACGATCATCGTCTTGCCCATGACTTCAGGCGAGTAGTGCGGGTTGGCCAGCTTGGACGTGAAGTACAGACGGAAGTTGGCGTCCCATTCCACGTTCTTGTCGCCGAGCTTGATGAGTCTCTGTGAGCCCTCCATGAAGGTGCTCTTCTCCAGCACAGGGTCCAGGATCGGGTCCAGTTCCTCGTCCACGCTTTCAAACAGGAAGGGATTGCCGAACTGGATGGCCAGCTCCAAGTGCTTCATGAAGTCTGGATCGCTCAGCGTCTTGATCGTCAAACTATTCTTCTCCTCTTTCTTCTTGATCCAGTTGACAGCTTGTTGCTGCGGGTCGATACACAAGGGGAAGCGACTGGCTTTTGTGGTCAAGATACCGTTCTGCACCGAGTGCTCATCCGCTGGCAAGCCTTCCGAGACCCACTTTTGAATGGTAGCATCGTCAGTCAGGGAGCTCTCGAGACGGAAAGGAGAGGTGATCGGGAGCTGGCGGGACTCGATGTCTTGGAAGAAGTCTCGGTAGATGAGCTCGGACCGATAGTCGAAGCTGAAGGCTCCGGCGTAACTCAAGAAGCTCGCTGTGAGCAAGCAGTCGCCCACGAGACGTTCGCTTTGAAGGTTGAGTGAGTCGACATCCTTCGTCCATCGCGTACGCTCCGAGCCAAGCCCAGCCAGCAGCTTGCTTGCTGCCTGCAAGCGCTTCTGCATCTGATCGGCTTGCGTCTTGAGCCCTTGTAACTCCGAGTTGGCCTCCTGGAACTGTGTGGACAGGTTGTCAAGCTCCGTCTTCAGTCGATCAAGCGTGGCCTTGAGATCCGCGAGCTCCTGTTCCTTGATCGTCTGCTCCTTTTCCATCGTCTTCACCTTCAAACGTAGCGGCTCCACGTTCTTGGCCACGTCGTGATACTTGACGATAGCCACGACCCACACGAGCAGCCCCGCGCCAGCCCTCGAGATGGACTTCATGTTCTCGATGTTGAGATCCGGGTTCTTGAAGAACGTCTTGATCTTCGAGATCATCTTGGACGAGATCTTGTCCTTCTCGTACTCCTTCAACAGCGTGATCAAGTTGGCGTTGCTCAGCATGACCTTGGCGCCTTTCCAGTCCAGCTCCAGCTCTTGGCCCGTGGGCTTGAGAATCAAGACGCACATACACACAGACATGACTAGCGGCGGAGGCGACGCGAACGACTTCAACTCCGTCAGGTCGGCCTTGGATAGATCTTGCAGTGCTGCTGCTGCAGCCTCCACAGCTGGAAGCGCCTCGAGTAAAGCAGCGTCGGCTTCCTCTTTCTCCTTGGCGATCAACACGGACGCCTTCTCACAGTCAATCTGCGTGGCTGCTGCCACTTCCTGCTGCTTCGAAGCTACCGCCGACTTCTCCTCGATCGTCTTGATGAGCGCTTCGCACGCGAGCGTCTTCTCGTCCACGATGATCTTCTTCTCCGAGAGCTCAATCTGCATCACGTCCACGGCTTGAGCGGCTTCCACAAGCTTGGTTAACCCGCCTTTAAGACGAGCGATGCTAGCGGTGACCTTAACCTTGTTCTCCTTGAGCTGCAGTCGGTAGTTGGAGATGAAGTCGAGGTAGTTCTTTGGCGTCACGTAGTAGTGGCGCCGCAGTTCCTCGCCGAACTGGTGAGCCACGCGAACCACGCGTAAGTGAGCGTGCACGAGGTGGTTGGTCACCTGCTCGCGGGATTCCTCTGGGATGGCTTCTTCGGCCAAGAAGTACTGCGCCACATTGCGCAGAGCGTCTTCAGGCCACGCGAAGAACCAGTCGATGACTGTGGCCGACACGAGACCCGGGAAGTTACGACAACGAGTTCTCAGTGTGCTTCCTGACGGAGACATTGCCAGAATCACGTGGAGGTTCTGCCGGCACAGGTTGACGTAGAACCTCCAGCAGCTCTCGCTCGTCTCCACGAGCCCCGCCGCCTTGACCTGGTCACGCACCGAGTTGGCCAGTGCGTCACGCTCATCCGACTCGAAGAGCGCAGGCACAACGCCAGTGGTAAGCATGTTGTTAATGAACTCGAGGAAGCCTTCCTCCACCGCGTGGGCGTCCGTGAACAGGAAGACGACGGGCTTCTTGCCCAGCAAGCGGTAGAGGTCTTTGAGGTTCTCTCGGAACTCGGCTTCGCCGTATCCTCGAGTCAGGAAGATCTCAAACAGGTCGTAGCCCGCAGTGAACGCTGCAAGTCGTGAGAGACTCTGCTTTCCACTGCCTCCAACACCGATCAACAGCGCGTGGCCTAACGGGTTGCGGATGATACGCAGGATACGTGACAAGTGCTCCAGCGCCATCTCGAACAGGACCAGCGTCATGGGCTTGTTGTCCAGGTTGTAAGTCTCCAATGCTTCATCGAAGATGCCACGAATGCGGCGGTACGACTCCATGTCCTGGTACAGCCGCGCGTCTTCGTTCGTTGCCTGGCCCGTGATGCGGCCAATGCAGTCCGCGTAGTCGCCGAAGATGAGCGGGTCCACCGACGCCATCTCCGCTTCATCCGGGAAAGTCTCACGTAAGATCTGCGCGATGGCGCCGTCCACCAACGCGTTGTCGGACTCGCTCGTGAGGCGATCGCAGAAGATGCGCTTGACCTCGTTACGCCACAGACGCACGAACTTGCCGGCGTTGTCGAACTTGTCGGTCGTGGCCATGCACAGGCCTTCGCAGACCCGCCCGAGGTCGCGCAGATTGAAGATGTAGTGGAACTTGGACGGCGTCGGCGGCAGCTTCTCGAGCGTGAAGTCGAAGAACTGCAGCAGCGCTTCCGTGAGCTTGACGCCTTTGCCTTGGATCTCTTCACTGAAGTTCCGTAGGTACGTGGTCACGATGGAGCCGTAGATGTGCTTCAGTACTTCTTTCGTCGGCGGCGTGAGGTTGTACACGTTGAACTGCGCCACGAAGCGAGGGTCCACTTGGTTGCGGCCGCCTCCAGGAGGCCCCATGGCTGCGATGAACAGTAGATCCTTCAGAATCCGCAGATCGAGCTCCTTCCCGCGGTCGTAGATGCTGCCACGGTTCATGACAAAGTGCAGGAGCGCGATGGGCTGCTGCGTGCCGTAGAGATCCACCTTGGGCATGTTCAAGTCGTCGATGAAGATCAGCAGCTTCTTGCCCGCTGGGGGGCCGTAGATCTTGCCCGACCGCTTGTCAACGTTCGCCTGGATGTTCGTCTGCACGTCCAAGCTGCTCGTACGACTCGAGAAGTTGATGCTTAAAGTCGAGCACGTCTGCTGGTCCAAGTCCTTGAGGTAACTCTGGATCGTCACCGTCTTGGCCGTGCCGCTCTCGCCTACGAACAGGATGGGCTTCTCGGTGCGCATGCAGCTAGCGAGGATGAAGCTGTAAAGCACCGAGTCCGTCGTCGGTACGAACACTCGAGAGAAGTTGAACGGCGCGGGCTCGGCGTACGGCACGACGCGGGACTCCCAGGGCTGCCACTTCCGCGTCTCTAGGTCGAAGAAGTTGGCGTACAGACTCGTAGCAGGCAGCGGACAGTCGGCGATCTTGCGGATGAACTCGTTGAAGCGAGTCCGACTGCTACCGAGCAGCGCAGCGCCAAGAGACCACACGATACTGAAGAGGAAGATGCCTTCAACGCTCGCTCGGTCTGTCGTCGGGTCCAACGAGCCATCGCTGGGCAAGAAAGCGTCCAGCGAGATGCAGAGCTGCTTGCACATTTCCATGTTGCTGATCGGGATCACCTGCTGGCACTTGGCCACGACCTCGTCCGCGCTGAAGACGCCTTCGAGGATGAAGTCGATGCACTTGGGCACGTACTTGTCGAACAACTCGAGCAGTAGCGTGCGTTCTAGCGGAGTCGAAAGCGTTCCAGGCGGCAGTGGAGAAGCCGCAGCAGGTGCATCAGCAGATACAGTGACGGCAACCAGCGGGTACTTCTTCTTGAGCCAACGCTCGTAGTACGGACGATAGCCGAGGTTCTTGGGGTCGACCCAGACCATCCCACATCGACTGATAGTGGCGGGCGACGCGTACTGCAAGTCGAACGTCTCACAGATCATAGAGCAGTGGGTTTGCAGTCGAATCCGTTCGCCGTTGGGCAGTGTGAGCAGCTTGTTGTCGTCCATGACGCTGTTCATGTTCTCCACCCAGACAGCGTCCACGTCTCCGTCGTAGATCAACCAGCGCTTCTCGTTCTCCTTTCCAGCGGGGAGAGGCTGGTTCAACTCCCGGAACAACTTGGAGAGCACTCCGTCTGTCCAGTCTCGCGTGACGGGGTCCATGGTGCCGTAAAGCTCGGCAATCGGTTGGGCTTTCGGGTTGAGCACGAAGATCTTGACTTGCTCGTCCAGCGCCGTCTTGGATGCGGCTGCGAGGGTGTTGAGCACCAGCGTCTTGCCGCCTCCCGTGGGGCCGACGATCATCGTGGTGTGACGCACCAGCATCGTCTCGTACATCTGGATGATCTTGTCGATCTGCTCGTTGTAGACGGCGGCGTTAGTCGTGTTGTACTCGCCTGCTAGAAGCTCCGTTTCAATAGCGTCTTTGAGGGCTGCGTAGCCCACACGGGGGCAATCCAGACCGGGAAAGAGGTCGTTGATCAGGCCGTGGAAGAGCGGGACGTCCTCGAACACGAACTTGGGCATGTTGCTGTCCCGCAGAGCTCGCATTAGCACCAGGTCCTCGTTCATGTCGCTGTATTCGCGCTTGAGGGATCCAGCCATGACCAGCACACTCTTCAGAGCGCGAAGACCGAAGTCGTAATGGTACTGCTTGGAGAGCTGCTCACGCGACAACTTGTACAGCACCGTCATCTTCTTCGCGAGCGACACGGCGTTCTCAAAGCCCTCGGAGAAGAGCATGATCTGGCAGATCTGCAGCAGGTCAGGGACGATCATCGTCACGGGTCGGAAGAGCGCTTTCAGGTTGTCCGGCAGCTCCGTACGGCCGGCATAACCTGGATTCATCGTGATGAAGAAGCCGCAGGTAGCGAAGCCTGCCGTACGATGAATAGCGATCTCCGTGCCGAAGCCAATGTCGACCGTCGGTTTGTCGTAGTTGAGGGCGTTCTGGATGGCTCGGAGTTGCGCGGATACAACGGACAGCACCTCGATGTTGATGCGATTGAACTCATCGAAGCAGCCCCACGCACCGACTTGTACCAGGCCCGAGAAGATGCTGCCCATCGCCTTGTAGTCCAGCCCTTCGCCGCAGTTGATCACGTAGCATGGCAAAGCGAGCGACTTGGCCAGATCTTTCACCGTCTCCGTCTTGCCCGTCCCTGCCGGACCAGCGGGCGAACCGCCCAGCTTGAAGGTTAGCGCTTGGGTTAGTGTCATGTAGCACCGATCGGTGAGTGGCGTGATCACCAGCCGACCATTTAGCCCCATGTACTCGTAGCCGTAGCGGAAGTTACCCGTGCACTGGCTGATGACGACGTCGTCCACGTCCTTCTTCCAGTAAAACCTGAGCTGCGATTCCCACGCGAACTCCTTCTCGTTGAGAATACTGTCGCGTACGAACGAATCGACGATATCTCGAGCGTGGACGTCGATAATGAGAAGCGTGTTGACTTTCTTCCGCGTGAGTTTGTCCAGAGGCTCGCGCACACGCCGCACGAGACTGTTAAGCTGCTCGGTTAGTCGTCCTTCCAGCCCTTTCATAGCGTACTTGTCGCCCCCTTTGACGCGGTGGAAGACGTCCTCCACTTCCCAAGTCCACCAGATCTGACTGCCCACAAGCGACACCATGCCCAGAACTTGTTCGAGCCACTTGGTACGGTCCATGTTGGCGTACTGGAACACGCCTTCCTTGGCGATACGTTGCAGTGTCGCCCGCATTTCGTCTTCCACGCCGGTCATCCACGTTTCAACGGGGCCTTCAATGGCTGAAAGAGTACGGAACTGGAAGCCTTCTCCTTCCGCACTCTCCATGGCGCCAACGCTCTTGTTGTTACGCACGAAGCTCAAGAGTTTGACGTTGTCGAAGAGCTTGAGCATGTGAACCTGGATGGAAGTCGGATCCGAGGAGCCCAAAACGCTCAGCAGCTCGTCGTCCGAGATGAAGAAGAACCGCGGGAACGAGTTGCGCTTCGTGTCCAGGTAGTCGCTCAGAGACTTCTGACACTTGTCCAGACGTTCCGAGAGCGAGTGCAGCGTTTCCACTCGGTTCTCAGCCGTACAAGCTTCCACGGCGTTGGCGTTCTTGTACGTGGCGCCCATGATGGCCTTCCACGCCTTGTCGATGGCGTCGAACTTCTTGGCCTCCTCTGGAAGTTGCTGTCGGATGTCCTCCGCGCCCACGAAAATGCTCTCGAGATACATCCACTTGCGCTGGACGACGAACCAGATATCCAAGCACTCGTTCACGATACCGAGACGCTTTTCCCACTTACGCACACGCTCAGCAAAGTTGGCAATGAAGCGCGAGCCCGACATGGTCTGGAGGTTCAGCATGTGGTCTTCAAGCGTGATCTTGAGCTCGTCCGCAGCTCGAAGCACCCAGCCGCGATCGGTGCCGTTCTTCTTGTACTTGACGAGTTCCAGCACGGCCTTGGCCCACGCGTCCTCGATTTTCAGGATCTCCTGCTCGATCTTCTGCTCCTGCATGGCGGAGTTGACGATCTCGCCGATTTCGTTCGAGAAGCGGTGCAGCTTCATGGCGAAGAGGTTGCCCAGCGTGAACGTCTTGAGGTTCATGTCGAACCGCACCTGTGTGACGGCCATGAGCTCTTCCCAATGACGGGGCTTGACGGCTTCGTTCTTGAGACTCTGGATGAGCGGGATGCTCTCTTTGAAAGACAGAATCGCTTTCTCCACCTCCACGAACGTTGACATGGCCTTGAGGTCCTTGGGGATTTTACGGCAGCGCTTCTCCAGCTCCTCGATGCCTTTGTTCATGGCAGCCACATCGAGCTCTGCCCACAACATACTGGAGAGGTTGCTGATGAACTCCTTCTGCTCAGTGTACAGCGAGTAGATGACTTCTTGCTTCTCCAAGGCTTCGGCAATCTGCTGTAGCTCCGGGTACGAAGTAATGGGCAGCGCGAAGAGGTTCTCTGCGTTGGCCAGTTCTTGGCGTCTGGCCTTGAACACCGTGAGCTTCTTCTGGAAAGCCGACAGCATCTCAAGCCCCGCGTCCAGGTCGAGTGAGCACGTGCCTGGCCCGCGCTCCAGGAACTCCTTCTTCATGGTCTTGCATTCCTCTGCAAAGTTCACTGCGTCTTGCTTCGTCACACCTCGGAATTGGTCTTTCACCTTCACGAGACGCAAGTCCTTCGTCTTTGAAGACAGGTACAGATTCCTCCACCGCTCCTCGAGCGAGAAAGCCTTCTGGAACTCGGCTGTATCTCCCGCGATGCTGAAGGTTTGAAGCGTACGGTAGCGCTCGATAATGTCGGCGTACTCGAGCTCCATCTCCATGCCCATATCACTGATACTCGCCACAGTGTTAAGCACTTTCTTCAGCGACTCGAGGTCTTCCGGCGTGGCGTCGAGCTCCGACTCGAGCTGATCCATCGTCGCACTTACAGCCACCAGCTTCTTGTTGGACACCTCGAGCAGAATCTTCCCGTAGTCGTCCTTCCACATCTCGGCCTGCTTGGCGATAGACACGGCTAAGGGCAGACAATTGATCTGCAAGAAGTCGGTGTCTTTCTCGGTGGGCTGGTTACGCACCGACTCGGCCAGGCGAGTGTACTGCGCCATTCGCGTGTCAAAGTAGACACACGGAGGCTTCTTGTCCGCGAGCTTCTCCAACGCACTACGTCGCTTGGTGTTCCAGAGGTTGTACACGGTGTCGTATCGCCTCCAGCTGTCCAAGTAGCGGTTGACGATGTTGAAGACCTTGTGGATCTCCTGGTTCAGCGACAACGTCATCTTGATCACGTACGGGTTTTGCGAGATGTCGGAGTAGAAGGTGAAGGTGATCGGCTCCTCGTCCTCGTTCACTATGAGCGGAGCCGTCTCGCGACAGGTGCCGTGCATCCAGCGGATGAAGGCTTTCGCGCTCTCGACAATGTGCTTGACGGACTTGCTCAGGTACTTGTACATGTCCGAGAGCGACGGCGTCACGATGATGTCCTTGCCGTTCATGGTCGCTTTCACTTTACACAGTGGCGGGCGTTTGAGCTTGCCCCCTTCGCCAGGCCCCATGCCGTAGATGACGTTACTGATGTCCTTCGTGTGGACATTGAGCAGCGCTTGGAACGTCGTCATGGACGCGATGATCATCTTGGTGATAGCGTTGAAGATGCGGCGCTCCCAGTACATGTAGTACGTCGACATCTTGGGGCTTGTACCGGTGTTGACGCCGGCCACGATCTCCTCCACTTTGATCAACAGTGGGCCGATGGAGCGGTAGCTCTGCACAAGCTCCTCGATGCGTTGCATGCGGTTCCGCTCGACAAGCTCGTAGAACTCGCCCACTTCGGTCACAACGCCTTCTTCAAAGTCCTCGATCTTGATGAGCAGCGTGTTCTCGATGTCCAGGACGATCTCTTCCACCATTTTGCTGCTCTTGTGGATTTGACTCACGAGGTTCGCGAACTGGTTGAGGGACTTGTTGCAGTTCTCGATGAAGCTCAGTACGCGCTGCGAGTTCCAGTTGAGAGGCGAGAAACCCACACGAAGTACATCCTCCAGCGTCTTGAGCTGAGACCGTAAAAGGTGGGTCTCTACAGGAGTGAGCTCCGCGAGAAGCGAGTCGTATCGCCGCAGCATGAGCGTGAGTTCTTGTACATACTGGTGGTACTTGTCCTCTTGCAGCGTCACGTTCAGAGCCTCTTCGGGGATCTCAAAGCCGAGCCGATCGAGGTACTTGGACTCTTTGATGATCATCGCCAGCTCAGGCGAGAAGTTGGCGTAGAAAGGTGGCGCTGGCAGCTTGAAGAGCATGACGCCGGTGTCCGACTTGCCTGCTTCCAGGAGTCTGGGGCCTAGAATTGACTGCCGAAGGCACTCGTTCGTGAGAGAGGGAACCTTCTCCCTCCAGTCTTTGTGGAGCTGCTTGATGTACGCATCCACAGCCCTCGCAAACACCAGATACTTCTCCTTCACTTCTTCGCCGTGTGGACTTTTTAGCAGATCGTTCATCGCACGGAAGCGTAGGATTGGCTTCTTGGCACGCAGGTAAAGCGCTCGGGACCAACTGATCGCTCCAGCCACTGGCGGGTGGTTCTTGTAGACGGGTGGACGGTGCTTGAGCCGATGGAACTGCTCTTCCAGTTTCTCCAGCTCCTTGGTGTACTGCATGAGGATGTCCTTGTACTTCTCCATCATCTGCTTGTTGATGGACTCGCGCGACTGGATGTTCTGGAAGTTCTGCAGCAGATCGAAAGCACCTTCGGCCGAGCGCAGTTTCTGGAAGGAAGTGTCGATGAACTTGCGCGTCATGTGCTCGATCTCGCACACTTTGTCGCGGAACTGCACCATGACGGACTCCCAGCTCGTCTTGTAGCCGCGGTCGAAGATCTTGAACGGGACGCTCTCGAACGGGGCGATGAGGCTCTCAACGCGAGCCATGACTTCGTCGATGCCTTGCGAGTCGCCCGTCACGGACTTGAGCTCGGGCCCCAGGAACTTGTTGAACTGGTCCAGAACGGTGGCCACCTCCTGCAAGTTCTCGCAGATCTTGGCCATGTAGTTGGTCTGTTCGAAGAGCCGCTTGCGGTCGAACTCCCAGCGGTGGTCGGTGCCGCTCGCCTCGATGCGCTCACGCACTCGCATGTACGTCGAGTGCCACAGTTCCAGCACCATCTTGGCCTCCTCGATGGCGTGGAGGGCGCTCTCCGGGCTCTTGCGTAGGATGGTGTGGATGTTGATCTCCGCGGCCACCTTGTCGACGATCTCGGACGCAATGCGCTCCATCAACGGCACCATGCGCTCGTCCGTGTTGTAGTGCCGCGAGATGATCCAGACCATCCGGATCGCGTTCATCATGGACGGCAGCGTGTCGGCGATCGCAGAGAACGAGCCGCTCGCGATGTTCTTGAAGTGGCGCTCCAGAGTCGTGAGGAACTTGACGTTGTCCTTGGCCTCCACGTACAGCTTGCTGAGCTCCGAGAAATGGTACTTGAACGTCAGTAGCATGCTCGCCTCGACCAGCTCCAGAAGCTTGAGCATCTTCTGCACGGTCGGCATGTTGATCTGCTCGAAGATGGTGCTGAGCGTGGCGTTGCGCTCTCGCCAGAACTCGATCTCAGCCAGAGGACCCTTGCGCTTGGGTGTCTTGCGGGTCTCCTGCTCCACGACGCTGGCGACGCTCTTCGACCACTCCTCCAGCGCCTGCTCCAGCGTGTTGATGAGCTCGTAGTCGTCCAGATGAGACTCGGGCTTGGTGATGATGACGTCGGGGATGTTCAAGTGGATGTCGCCCTGGATCTGCTGAATGGCGTTGGAGATCTGCGACGAGAACTTGACCAGGTTGCTCTTGAACTCGTTGCGTACAGCGTCGATCACCTTGAGTGCCTGGTGCGCCGCAGACGAGCCCTTCGCTCCAGCTTCTTCACCTTCTCGTCCATTCTCCGCCCTGGAAAGCTGTGGGTCTAGCAGCGGCATGAACACGTGACAAATGATCCCCTCCAGGTTCGACAGCAGGTCTCCTGTCGAGCACCCAATCTCCACGTTCGTGTGCACCACTTTCTCGTGGACATCGGTCACCATGTGCACCGTAACAGGGCCGGCGTCCACCTTGATCAGGAACACAGTCGTGGACTCGGAGAACTCGGCCGGCAGCGTATTCAAGAACGTGTGGCACACTTGGCGCGTTGCTGTCCGTGAGCGCTTGACGATCCGCTTGACGGTCTCAACCTCAGGTGGAGGAGCCTCAGCGTCAAGGAAAAGCTGCTCGTCCGTCGGCTCCGTCGGAGACGCTCCATCGCTCGGCGGTTCTGCATGGCACAATGAGATGTCAACAGCGTTAGCGTCGCTACCAGCTCTGCTTACTTAAAGTCGGTAGCTTGAACTAACCTGCTGGTGACGCTTCTCTCGTCACTTCCACCTCTTCCTCCACCTCCTCTTCAAGCTCGTACTGTTCCTCCCCCTTCAGAAAGAACAAGATGCTGCCAGCTTCCGTCCGAGACGAGAAGAACGACTGCACAAGCTCAGGAGCTGCTGGTTCCGCCTGGTTGTCCGACGTCTTGGTGCTTGCTGTAAGTAGCTGGTCCAAGACCGAGGCCTCCACGTCCAGAGCTCGCGACACAAGTCGCCGCAGCCATCGCCGCGTCACTTCGTCCAGCGACATCGCGTGGATCACACAACGCTATGGTATCTCTATCGCTGGGTCTCTTGATCTCGTTGGAGCTAGCCCAGGCGGATCGCGGCGTACCGGAAGCGCCGCGTCGTTTCAAGATCCATGGCACATGGCTACATCATGAGGTCATTGTCGACACCCCACGCGAGGTTGCACCAATCTCAACGGGCCATTGGGGGGTAGATGAAGCGTGCGAGAGGCTCATGAGAAGATGCAGGGCTTTGGTGGCGCGTTGGTTTTGAAACGGTCTGCGCTTTTGCTTGGCTTCCTCCCAGGTCAATCACTATCTTCTTCGGCATGGAAGACTGCGGAGGGATCCAGACGCCGTCACCACATTTGAGCAACGACGAGCCTAGTACGCCGGCTTGCTCTTTGCTTCAAGAGAGGAATGGCCAAGCGTCAAGAAACGAGAAAGACCTTGAAGGCAAAGCCACCTTGTCGAGAAGTGCTGCAGCTGGGATCAACTCGTGGAATCGAGCGACATTGGCGTCGTCATCACCGATGGAACTGCATCGACGCTGCAGAGAGATAATCGAGCGTTGTGCTGCGAAGTTGCGCGAGCGGCAACACAAGATGGAGCGACTGCAACTGCTCCAAGCGTCCTCGAGTCCGAAAAGCACAGGTCGGAAAAATGCAGCGCCATCAATACGGTCGACTCCACTGCGGCCGTCAAAGAGGAATAAAACCACCACCTTCAACGGAGAGGGAATCTCACCTGGCGTAATGCCACAGCGTTGGTCGCAATCGTCGATTTCAGGCTCAATGAACAGAGGATCTTGCTGCGTAACACCTTCCACTCGGCACGTTCGTGCGATGGCAACAGCATCGCCATCATTCCAGTTCAAGATAAAGACACAGGTAAAACATGGGATCGGACGCTCTCCCAGCGCAGCACCGTCACTAAAGCAGTACCAGACGAGCGGAACAAGCGACCTACAGGAGAGAACCCCAGGTAGCGACGACACTCTCCAGCTAAGTTCACCTGATGGGTCCCCATGTTCACGACAAAACAAAGCGGAAATCCTGTCTCCAAGTTGGCCACTCAGACAGCAAAACTTCATAGAAGCGATTGAAGAAGAAGCTCGAGGAATGAATGAACCGTCTTGATATTCGAAAGTGTTGATCACCCTGCAATGCTGTAAATGAGCAAAAAAAACGCAGGTTTTGTGAGTGAAACGTGACTCGCTCCATAATGGATTTGCTTTCTTTGCCTACAACGAGAGATGGTAAATCTTGGTTCATTCGGAACGTTGTTCCAAGTCGTTACTAGCGAGAAGCACAATTGAAAAAATAAGAGTCACGAGTAAAAGTGACTCTGTTCATTTTTTATTGTGAATCGTATGAAAAAAAGCCTTTGCATAACGCGAGTAAGTTGTCGCTGAGCAGTATACGTAATAACGAGCTCCATGCGGGTGTAGATTGCAAGTTTCATCCAGAAGGTGGTGTTCTCGTGCCAAACATCCAAAAGCGTATCATCAACGTACTCTGGCGGCCTCGAAACCTGACATTTTGTAGCACACACCCTTAACTGTGGGAGAAAAGTGCTTCTTCACTTGTGGATCGAAGCTGCTACACAGCGATGCGGTGGCAAAATGCTCTGGATTTTTGCTTAAAAACACTCCTCTAGTTATATTCTCATTACTTCAATAAAAACCGTCCTTAACAAACGCGCGTTCATTTACCCCATGTAAATGTTGCTTGTGTCGGCTAGGGTCACAACCCAATCACCCAATTAATGTTGCTTGAACAGAATGGGGTTAAATCGATTATTTTTGCACTCATTGTAAAACCCACTGGGTTTCTGGTTTGAGCAAGATGTACTGCTGTCCAGCGCCAAAGCCGGCGTTGTAAACGCCGACTGGTTGGGTTATTTGCAGTATAAGACACTCGATCTGGGTGCACACACTTCCACCGCCATGTCGAAGAGCCCGCCGAAGAAGCAGCCGCGGCTCGACGAAGCGCCAGCAACAGAGGCGGCGACCCTGACGGCCTCCGCGTCGGTCGGCGGTGACGCGTCACAGAGGCAAAGCGTTCAAGCCGACGAGACGGAGCAGAAGGCGGCGGCGGGCGCGACAGCGGCGTGGGTCGAGAGCACGACGATGCCCTTCCTGCCCATGGAGCACAAATATCTGGAGCGAGAGTTGTACGTGCGCACGTGTTACTCGAAGTATTACGAGGACGTGATAGAATACCTGAGCGACCCAGACACGGAAGTGGTCACGGTCACCGGAACGCCAGGTGGATAGGGTGGGTGGACATCCGGCGGTGGCAGCAACGTTGACTCATGTTGTCTTGAGTGTAGGCATCGGCAAGTCCGTCTTCTGCGCCTACTTCCTCAAGCGCTTCAGCTTTGAGGCCAAGGAGGCCACAGTCATCACGGCGTCGTTCAGCAGAAGATCCGTTTTGACGGAGGTGGCCGTGTGGGAGGGGGGCCAAATGCTTGACAGCGCTGCGGTTAGTCTCACGAACAGCTCCGAAATGAGTGCTGTCATTACGAAAGCGGAGACGCGGGCCAGAAACAAACTGATTTACTTGATCGACGGACGACCAGAGGTTCACCCGCGAAAGGCCCAGACGGTCGTTTTTGCGAGCCCAAATGACGAATGGTTCAAGTACATCATGAAGGATTCGACGCGGCCTATGGTGATAATGCCGCTGTGGACCGTCGAAGAGCTAGAGACTGCTGCTATCGAACTGGATCTGACCGTGCGCGGTGGTAAGCCCCAGTCTTGTGGACACGCACACAAGACTGCCGCTCAACCCGAAGACGTTCCAATGGCTCCAAAGGTTGCGGATCTAGTCGAGCAGCGGTTCCATATTTTTGGTGGTGTTGCCCGAGCGTGCCTCTCCAGGAATGAGGCATTCGTCCAGGAGCAGCAAGACAACATTGAGACGGTCGTCAAGAAGTTCTAGGATATCGTGGCCTTGCAGGTCATTCTCAACCAAGAAACAGACCATGAAAAGATGTACCACCGCATTTGCTACTTCGTGCCGAATCAAGTGGATCCCACGAAGTACACGATCGCGGAGCCGACTCCTTTCGTGAAGCAGTTGCTAATTGAGTGTTTGCGCGACCTGACCAAGAGCGAAAGGGAGACTATCGTCTATTTCCTGAAGAACAACACAGCTGCCGCTTCGTTTCGCGGGATGCTCTTTGAAAACAGTGTGCACGACCAATTGAACTCCGGGTGCAGGTTTGAGGACGTGCACTTGGTAACGAAGACTCCACGGATATGCAGGCGTTTGAGTGCGTCAGGTCGACTCCGCAAGTGCCAGGAAAAGCCTGGTGCTATTTCGACGAGAACTTCTCTGCATCGGTGCTGTTGAATGGCCTGTACCACGTTCCAGTCTCGAAGACATTTGCGTCCGTCGACTCGTTCTACTACGAGGAGATGCCGCATGTACAGGGTCAAGCGCCCTTGTGTCTGTTCCAGATGACGGTGGCAAAGTCTCACCCTGTGAAAGGAGCTGGCATCGTGGACGTTTTGAGCAAGCTGGGATTGTTGGAGGAGGTGAGAGTGAACCCGAAGATGGCTGCTTTGATATTTTCGGTCCCGTTGGAGGTGGAGCACGCGTTCGCGCGCCAAACGTTCGTGCTGGACGGGATCTTGGGCGACGCTGATAGTGTACGTACGGTGCGCAACGTTGGAGCGGTGACCGAGGACGCACTGAAAGCAGACTCCGTCAAAGTCCGCACGGTCGGTGAGCTTCGAGCATATCTGAAGAAAAATCAGCACAAAGCCGCCAAAGAGCGCGTGGCGAAAGGGCTTACGTTTGGACAGCTCCGTCGCCTCCTTTCCGACCATGACAAGGCGCAAGAAAAGCTACAGCAAGGCAAGAGAGGAGGGGAGAGCCTGAAGGATGTGCTCGAATCCATTCCGCAGTTCGTGTGGGGCGTCAGAACGTCTGAGGCGGAATGAGGAGGAATGAGGAGGAAAGCTAGCCGACGCCCGATGCTCAAGACGATGCCTGCACGTACAACGATCGAGTTGGAGCTGAAGCCGCCTGGCTTATGACACAGCAGTTGCCGAACACGTATCTGACACGGCTTCGAGTGCTTTCTGCTATTGCGTTCGCTTTGGCTTCTGTTGTTGATAACTGGCATGCATTATCTCCTACTAACAGGTAGTTGCGTGCGTGACGACTTGCTACAGTGGACTGCGACGAGTGGGCATCGACATGCTTCACCTGGTTTGTCTTGCACGAAGGCAACGATCAACGAAGTTTGGTCTTTTGCGGCAAATACGGCTACGAGTTCAAAAACGCTGATCGTCGACAGCAAAGCGTGGCTGCAGAATCGCTCAGCTTTGAGACCAAGGCGTTCAACGCCAAGGCCGTCAGTGCTCATCAGTACCAAGGTGCCGATCTTCCAAAGTCACCGTCAAATGAATGAAACGATTCCTCAGCGCCGGCACGGGCGAGCAAGCAGCATTGCAGATATCATCACGATGTTTAAGGATATAGCAAAGTTGGGCGCACTTCTCGACCAAGAAAAGGACCATGTACGGCCGCATCTGCTACTTCGTTTCGAACGAAGTAGATCTTACAGAGTATTCGATCGCGGAGCCAACTCTTTTCGTGAAGTGGATAGTGATGAGTGCATGTGCGACCTGACCAAGAGCGAAAGGTTTGAAGCACAAAATAAAATAATACTTGAGGGTACGCGCTGCACGACAGGGCTACGAAGACTACATAGTTGATTTATGAACAGAAGCGAGCGTCAGCCCTCGACGATGAATTTGCGGCTCCAGACGCTCAAATTGGTGTTCGGTGCGGAAGACATCATATCGTATATATTCTCTGGATTTTAGATCCAGAGTTTCTACAGAGGTGCGATTCTGCTTAAAACACAGTATAATTATATTCTCATTACTTAAATAAAAACCGTCCTTAACAAACGCGCGTTCATGTACCTCTATAATCGGATATGACTGTTTAAAGCCAGCAGTTCTCTTTGGAAGGAGCTCACTACCATCCGCACGTATCCCGATAAATCTTGCCGAGTCCCGAGTTGATGTGCGTTTTCTTCGCACGTTTTGACTTCCATGAAGGCGCCGATTTTTTCCAAATTGATTTTTTTTGCCGATTTTTTAAACAGATTATATGCTTTAAAAATCGGCGCCTTCCTGGAAGTCAAAACGCTTCCTTGAGTGATGGATCACCCATGTAAATATTGCTTGTGTCGGCTAGGGTCACAACCCAATCACCCAATCAATGTTGCTTGAACAGAATGGGGTTAAATCGAGTATTTTTGCACTCATTGTAAAACCCACTGGGGTTTCTGGTTTGAGCAAGATGTACCGCTGTCCAGCGCCAAAGCCGGCGTTGCAAATCGGCGCTGTACACACCGACTTTGGTGATCATCGGCCGGAGGTGATGGTGTTGGCCTTAGTGTGAAAACATTTGATCAACGTTGCAATGCCCCCGTTACTGTGTAACGGGGCCAAAGGCTGCCGATTTTCGCTGTTGTTGTGAGGAAGCAATGTCTTGGGGTTAGGCCAAGAATCAGATGATCACGATCCCGTCTTGCCGTGGCATCGGCAGAGCGGGAGCGCGTCGTAGGCCCTCTGCTCTGCATGCAAAGGAAACAACGAAGCTAGTGCGTTCGTTGGGACTAACCCCAACGGGACTTGCGCCGGGAGACTGGAGCTTGTCTTGGTAAAACCAATAGTGAGACAGACAGCTCCAGTCCCCGGACGCTCAACCCAACCTTTATTTAGCAACTAGTAACTAGCTCCATAGCTAGCCAGACCGTCTCGTCTGTCGATAGCCAACCACTTGGTTGCTGCGTGAGGGCTGCACAGCTCCAGGAGCGACCTGGCAGCTGGCGCTCTCTCAAGATGCCACGTCCGATGGGAACGTGGAGCCCAACACCAAGACACGTAGAATTATAAGCAAAATTGACTCTGGGTGATATTAAAGTACGGTCGCGAAACCGTACTAAGCCGAGCTAGCTGGCAGCCACCGATTGGGATGCTGTGCGCTAACTGGCTAATATGCATATTAAAAGGCGACTTCTGTCCAATGACAGAGTGCTAAGCCACAGCCTGTTTGAAACTGCGACTCCTACCCTACTTTTGTAACGGAAGCTCGACCCGATACACATTAGGGGGTTTCGGAATCGACGTTCAGGCATTTGACGGTCCGTCGCATTTTAGTTGTCATCGCCGTGCTGTTCCTATCGAATCCGGCCCGATCTGTGACTGTGTAGTCGTGGCATTTGCTGTTGCGACAAAATAGTCAGTCTAAGATTTTCTTCACAATCATCACCATGGCGAAAGAGCACCTCAGGAAGGAGGACTTCCTTTCGCTCGTCCTGTGGCTCGAGCACACACCAAACTTCGAGAAGTGTTTCGGGGTGATGAAGAAGACTGCCGTCGGACAGAAGCAGGCCTCCAAGACCGACGGTTTCAGAGAGATGGCAGCAGCACTGAAGAAAACTAGCAAAGGCCGGTTCGATCTGAAAGCCCACCAGATGAAGGAGCGCTTCCAGACGTATAAAACGCGTTACACGAGGGCAAGGAACTACGAGGTGTCTACAGGTGCCGGCGTCACGGCCATTTGCCGATGGTCACTTCTGAAGACCGTCAAAGTACGCGGCCGCCACTGGCAAGATGCTCGGTGCATGTACCGGAAACCCAAAATTTATCTGCCGCAAGTGCCCCCACATACCGTAAGCGTAAGCCGCAAGCAGTGAGATCTTCTGCAGTTGGCGCAAAGCACCGTGCATCTGCAGCAGTGCGGCAGCTCGAGTTGCCAACGTTAAGCTCCTCCCCGCCGAGTACAAATGCAGGGGGCCCCCGAAACGCAATTGCTGGCGCTATGAAAGTGGCTGCGAAGACCAAAGCAACCGGTAAGTTGCGCTTCTGAGTTATGCTGGTGTTCACGTTTACGTGAACTAACACTTTCTTTTCAGTTGACAAGGAGCGGTTGCAGTTCGAGCGAGAGCGCTGGATTAACGAAGTCGGTAGACTGAAGGGTACGGGTTTATTACTGCCATCGCCATGATAGTGGGTCCACTGACTTTGCTACGTGAATGACTAGGGCAACAAACAATTGAGCACGATCGGCTTGCATTTGAGAAGCAAAAATGGGAGACTGAGAGAGTTGATCGTCGTGTAGAGATGGAAAAGCAGCACCGCTTCCAAGTGCTTAGCTCACTGATCGAAAAAGGGCGCACTGCAGAGGAAGCTAAAGCCTTCTTAAATTTACTTTAGAACCGCCCATGCATTTTGGTGCTAGTTTCAGCAGATTAACCTTAGGCAGCAGTCTTACGATGAAAGGTCAGTGTAATTAGCTTGACTTGATCTCTGATAGCGCCTTCCTGTTCCACCTCGCTGCCGTCTGACCCTTCTTCATCGTCGTCACTTTCCAGCACCATGTGCGTCCAAGCATCTCCCAACTTCGCAAGCATGTTGTGCAGAACACAGCACCCCAACACCCACTCGATGAAGGCGTCCATTTCAGCCTTTGATCTGAGCTGATTGCGCATTTCTCGCAAAGAACTCCACCGCGACTTGAGCACTCCAATAGCATGCTCGTTCCTGACACGAGACTTTGCCAAGTAGTAGTTAAATTCAGTATTCTGCGGATCACCAGCCAGAGGCCGCATGTACGCTGGTAGCACGGTGCGGAGAGACGGATACGCAGAGTCGGCCAGAAGATATTCTCCACGAGAAAATAAGTGGATTGAGTTATGATAGATCCCCATACGCTTGAAAACGTTGCCATCTGCACAAGAACCGGGGCAACCGCTGTGTACTGCAATAATTCTCTTGTCATTGTCGCGCACCAACTGCATCGCTACCGATTCTCGGTCACCAAGACCAACATTTAAGAAAATCAAACTGTGAGTTGGATGTTGGTATGCAAGTAGATATGGAGCTTACCTTTTCTTTTTGTCAAAGTAGCTGCTACCATCGATAGCAGGTCGCTGTGCAAGTGGTAGCGTTGTTCCATCCCCAAACCCCACGCAACCGGGAAATCCTTCTGCGGCCATCACTTGAGATATTTCTCGACGTCTACCTCGGCAAGGCCACTCTATCCACGAAGACCGCACGTGCCTGAGCGCAACTAACACCCGCTTCGTGTACTGCGCGACGGAGCCGACAGATATTCGAAAAAAGCGGTGCAGCTGACCCACGCTGGCTCCGTTGCCGTTCTCTCCAAGGCGCGTTAGAGCTACAGCTAACTGCCAGCACACTGGCTGCTGTATGTGGTGTGTGTTTGGCGACGTCGAATGAAAGACTGGATTGTCGTAGATGTAGTCGTGTAGCGCGCAGAACGATCGCTTGGAGATTCGAGTGAGTTGCCTGAAGTATTTGGTGGTAAGCGTCCTCAGAGCAGCAAACCGAGAGTCAGCGTGGCGAGAGCCAAGACGGAAGGAGAGGTATTGGCTGGTGTCATCTGCCAGATATGCCGCCAGAACAGTCTCTGCTGCATCGTCGTCCTCGCAGGCAGCATAGAACGCATACAGCGCTTGTAGCTCCGACAGAAGCGCCTTCCGCGCCGACCGGCGAGGCATCGCGTCGCTGTTTTGATTGTGTGAAGGTCCGTGGTCTTGACCGTGTCATTGTTCCCTGTTCAAATCCGTGGGGCATTTGTAAATCCACCACCTCCGGGGCTGGTGGATTTGACTGAAGCGAAATACAGTGGGATTTCAAGGATCCGCTCGTCACAGGGGATTGAGATCCCAGCGATTTCAGTCGATTTTGAAACCCCTATTGTATGCAAAATGCAGAGTGTCCCCGAGCTTGACGCGGCATTAGTCATTGAAAGGTATAATTTCATGATTCATTGTAAAACTGCGTGTAGTTCAGTAGCATTGGTGCAGCAAGGCATCAGCGGTGATAAAGGGGAATGTGACAGAAGGTCAACTAACCGAAGTTCGAAGGAGCGCTGCTCTTTTCTGGTCAACGAATAGATTGATGCGTCGGATTGGGCGATCCGATCGAACGACATGAAATACCAGGTCCAGGCCATTGGCACAGCCGTCGCTATCATCTTGTCATCCTCAGTTCCGGCGTAGCTTAATGCTAGATGTCTGTGGGCGATGGTAACTCACTTCAGGCGAACCCAGCTGTACCGTCTTCGACTATGCGATGGGTTGGACACAAACGATTTGGACGCAACTGGAGTTGCCTCCACCCAATTTGCACACACTACACCATGAACATTTCTCGAGGGTTCTCACCAAGACCGACGACTCGATCGCGCCGAAGCTGATGCAGCTAGGATCACCCGATCAGTCGCAGCAGTTCCTCGATCTGGTTTTCGCGCTGAACGACGGCGGTACCGGGCCGACCCCACTGGAGAGCTTCATCTCCATTCCTCTGGCGCCGCAGCCACCACCCTTGTCGCGTCGTTCTTCGTGCGAAGATTCGTTACCACCCGCCCGACCCTGCCGGCCAGTCTCAGAAAAAGTCTTTCCGCAATATTTTTCTTGTCGCATGTGATTGGTCCCTCAAGTTGAAGCCTTTCTTAAACCTTTCGCGAGGCAAGGGCGTACTTTTCGCCCTTTGAGGCATTTGTCAAAACACGGCTGAATACGCCCTTCTATAAGGGCGAATAATGCTACCTTTCACACAGTTCAAGTCAAAACCTACCGGCTTTTATAACAAATCATAAACAGTACGGTGCATAATCATATAGGTTTACAAAAATCAAGAAGGGTGCAACCATCAAGTGCATCTTGCGAGATAGGCAAGCGAGTACCGTGTTTTTCTTACGTAGTTAGCGAACTAGCATTGATATCGCGATTTTTTGCCGCAGATATGCTTACCAAGAGTAGGTGTTATGCGACGGTATTTTGTTTTGTTTAGAGTGCATTTATTTTGTGTGGAGGCGCCCGTAATCTCTCCGCTCTTAGCGAGAGATGGTGTGTTAAAAAGTAAACAAAATTTACCTCCTATCCTAAAAAGTAATTCTTATGAATTACTAAAAAATCACGGATTCGTGACTACCCTCAAGGCAGACGTGGCTGCCATGGATCTCGTGGGCGAACATTGACAACGTGGGCAATCGCTGACGCACGAGAGTATTCTGGTAAAGCAAGATACTTCGAAGTATATGTGAAAACTGCGATATCGTGATTGGCCCTCAAAATTGAAGTTTTGCCCATCTATGTGGTGTTCTCAACACCAACCTCTAAAAGCTAAGCTCAGGCAGTTAAGATCCTGAGCAACAATGGCGATGACTGCCGTGGACGCCACCGCCGCCGCGCGGCCACTGGCCGAGGTGGTGCTGTACGCCGAGTTCGACCTGACCAAGGGCAGCACCCTGCGCGCCAGCTACCCTAGCCCGTTCGCGCACTACTCGCCCGAGTTCTTCGCCGACATCATGTTGCCCGAAGGTGTGCACAACCGCGAAGAAGACTTTACCATCTTCTTCCTCAACCGCCAGAACGCGCACAAGCCAGACGAAGGCAAAGACATATCATCCAATGGCAGCCAAGAGCCACCTTCACCTCAGCTGGACGAGGACCCGCTACAGAGCTTCATGTACTGCCTTAGCGTGGTGCGCACTACGCACGACTCGGCGGCCAGACGTGGCGCTAAAGTGACAGCCGTGGCGCTGTGCTCCACGCACAAGAGCTGTTTCGCACTGAAGGATGTACTGAACCTGGCTGTGCTCAAGATCAACGGGGCTAAGAGCGAAGCCGAGGGCGAGAAGCTGCTCAAGGAGCTCTACGACGTGGTTAACGCCGTGGACGTGTCGGGCGTCCGCGGCCTCTCCAATATGGAGAGGAGACTCATGAAACGCACTATTAGCAGTACAGGCCGTGCAGTAGCTAACCAGGAAGATGCCGCGTCTCTGGAGAAGGCGCTGTTCTTCCGTGCACAAGCCATGTGGGACGATATGCCCATCTCGCTGCAGTTCAAGCTCTGCAGTACCGACGACCAGCACGACGACGGCACGCTGACGCAGCTATTGCAGACTTTCGGGGACCAAGTGATGGTGCTGTTCAACGCCGTGCTTACTGGTCAGAGGGTCATCATGCTGGGCTACAACCGGCCGGCCGGAGAAGTGTGCAACTTCGTGCTGGCCACGAGCTCGTTGGTGTGCCCGCCGCTGTTTGGGTTGATTCATCGCCAATACCCGTACGTCTTGTTGCTGTTTGGGCTGGGTGAACGTGTATTGATGGAGTCTTTGAGCCTTCGACAGGTACGCGAACCTGACGGACTTGGGCTTCCTGTCGACGCCCGGCTACATCGCTGGGGTGACAAACCCCATGTTCAAGACCAAGAAGGAGTGGTGGGATGTGTTGTGCGATATCTCCACAGGCGAAGTCTTCGTGTCGGCGCCCGTGGAGAAGGAGGACTACGATGCTTCGGATCGCAACTTCGCGCTTGAGGTAGGCGTAAGGGTGAGGCGATAGCTATTCATCTGTCGTGCTGAAGTGTGAATTGGACAGGTTTTGGATGGAGTATCAGCGGGATACGACGAGGAGTGGGTGCGGTGCATGTTCGAGGAGTACACGCGCAAAAACATCGTCGACATCGCACTGGGTGAGGCCAACTACCTGAATCCCGACGCGCTGGCGAAGCGCTCGGCTATTAACAACAAGCGGATCACCAAGTGGGCCCGCACGGACAGCTACAAGCGCTTCGTGGACTCGCCGCACCGGAAACACTTCCACTCGCCGGCGTTCAATATATCCTCCCCACAGATATCTTGCGTGTGCCTGCTCTCGTAGCAGCACACACTCTATGGACACTGAAGACTAGTTGTGCTGACGTGGGATTCCTTAACGTGACGAGGCCGATCGCTGTGTGTGTGTGTGTGTGTTATCTGCTGTGTGTTGATGTTTACGTAGAGAAAACGGGCGTGGATCTGAAGCGGCACATTCGCAGTCTTCAAGGCGACATGGTGGTGTTGGACGACTCGATCGTGGAGCAAATCTACTCGGACTTCGCCACGCTATTGAACACGGAGCTGGAGCTACAAGAGTTTCTCAGTTTCCTTCCGGTGCTACGCGGCGGCTTGCAGACCATAGCGCAGGGCATCTTCCACCCGTCTATCAGCGTCAAGCACAACACTGTGGTGCTGCTGAAGCGTCTGGAACAGTTCCCGTCAACCGCGTCCAGCATGCGTCGACTCAACGCATTCCTGTTGATGTCGTATCAGCGGATTCACGACATCGTCAAGCCGGACACTCGGAGTTAAGCTCACAAACGAGAGGGTATCAGACGGGTACCAAGCAACAAGTCATGATGAAAGTACACACGCATTGTGTTGACCCTCTTAACTACTGGCGTATTCGTGGTTGCGGCTGTAGATCTACTCCAAAGTGTGAAGCTAAGGGTTCAAAAGTTTGGCGAGCTCTTCGAATCCTTCCCCAAAGAGCTGGTCGCCGCTGATCGGGTCATTGCGGCTTGAGCTGGAACTGAGGCGCAGAGCGGAGGATTTGAGGTCTGGCTCGGCTAGCTCGCAGAGTTGCTCAAAGATGTGGTCGCCGTGGTCGATTTCGCTGGTCGAACGAGTCTGCGTTGTCCTGTTCGCCTCCGTTGGTTGCAAGAACGTAATGACCTCTTTGCGCTCGTCTTGCTGTGCCTGTCGCTGTTGCTCCATCTCGCCAAGATCGACGATTTTACTGCGACTCAGGAGGTTCACGTACGCCGACGACGGACGGCCTTCGCTCGACCCCTTCGGATACAACTGAGCTTTGGTCGAGTTCAAGAAGCCTCGCTTCACTGCACCGCCACGCTTCTGTTTCGGTTGTGCTGGAGTCTTTGCTGGCTTGTTGGTTGCTGTAGCTTGGCCAGCACTGCTAGTTTGCGCAGTCTTTAGTTTACTCGAAAGCGATGGCAGTTCTTCAATCAGCACCTTCTTCTGCGGCGTTGCTTTCGTTGGAACCGGCGGCGGTTGGATATCTCCTGACGAAGGTGGCCTCACTAGCACCTCCGGAGTCGAGTTAATCTTCATCTCTTTGGACGGCGTGATGGTCAGCTCTCGGGTGGCATCGTCCTCCTTAGTTTCGTCAAGATTGATCTGCTTCAGAAGGTCGGCCGGCGACTCCATGCGCTGCTTGGCTGGGTCGGCGTCCTCGATGCGGAACTTGGAAGTGATGATCTCGTTCCCGACAGCCACGCCGCCTTTGTAGCGCGCCTTAATGAATTTGCCAGTGGGCGAAACCAGCCTCACCCCGGCGTCCTGCTGCACCCACTGCACAGCGAGTTTCATGACCTCCCGCTTGAAATTCGAGTCCCAATCACTACGTCGCAGCACCCATGGACTCACCACGACGTCCACCGCGCAGCAGAGAGCTCCACTGAAGTCGGTGATTTCGCACAGTTTGCCCACGACGAGGGGAATCTGCAAGTTGTTGGTGTTGGGGACAGCTCGTGTGTCTTCGGGTACTTCCTGGCCAGAGTTTGGGTTCTTTGGAGCGTCGATGAGCTTGTGCGCGCAGACGTTGAGGAAGAGCTTGGTCTCCTGTTGCTGGCACTTTACCGAGTGATACATGGTGCACTTGACCACGAAACCTGGTTCCGGAGTGAAGAACCGTGGAGGTGGGGCAGTCTCCTGATCAGCTTGGTTCGAGTCGGTGGAAGGAGGTCCGTCCTGCAGCTGCTCGCTGATGAAGGACTCGTAGCGCTTGGGGTCCGACGTCGACAGGTCGTTGAGCGTCTGCCAAAGTGCTTGCGCCTCCTCGCCGAAGTCTTTGGGCTGCAGTCCCATTTGCTTGGCGATCTCACGCATCCTTGGATCGCTCAGCAGCGCACTCACAGACGCTGCAGCCCCATGCTTTCGAGCGTCTGGGCGTCGATTGTTAATGATGCCGTAGTTCATTGCAGAACTGCTTGCACTCAAGGCTCTTGAGTCAAGAGACCGAAGATCGAAATGTGGATCGCGATGGTCCGTGAACCGACGCGACCCAACGTCGATACAAAAGCAATCAAAACTTGGATGCCATGCACTTCGCTTGGAAGCGTAAGTTACGTTTCATTGACAAAAATGCAAATTACAACAAGTTTACGACACATTAGCACGCAGTACTCGACTTGAGCGCCGACTTCCACGCCTCCGGGTTTTGAGTCGGCACTTTGATGTTCTTGTATCCTGCTCGCTGCAGCAAGCCATCGACAGTGTCGTTACGCCTGAAGAGGATGGTCGAGTTCATACCGAAATGAATTCGGTAAGAACTGGCGGCGGTGTCCTCTTCTTCGCCTTCCTTTTCCTCCTCCTCTTCATCCTCATCACTGGGAGGATCAGCAGTCAGATCAATGACGACAGGGGAAGGCGCTGTCGGCGGACGCGGGATTCCAGCCCTGGGTCGAGCATTTCCTCGAAACTTGGGCGATATATGTTGCTCTTTTGCCTTTGTCGGCTTCGGCGAGAATACGCCGGGGCACTTGCCTGCAAGAAGTACAACCAGCAAACCATCACGTTGTAAAGCGAAAAGGCTGAAAGATAGCAAAGACAACATGCCGCAGCTCTGCGTACCTGTCATTAACTCGAACAAGTGTTGGCTGCACGGAGAAGTCGTGCACCGAGGAGACCTGATTGTGGCACGGCGCGGGCTTTCGTCATCGCCAGCGCAATGACCTTCATTTTCTCCATCCCCTGCACAACCTTCAGTCGCTCGGCTTGCCCACGCATTAAGTGCGTCGCTCACAACCTCTACTCCTCCTTCACTAGCAAACCGCGCAAGTGCTGCAAGAGGCTGCACACAAAGTTAACTAGCAGCAACTTCACGCGCATTTTTCTAGCAACTCTATGTACCTGCTTCTTGCGATTGTCTGGTGCGGCCAGCAGCGCCTGCTGCCTATCAGCACTGATATTCAGAGCTGCGGTTAATGGCCAAAGCGCGTCTTGGACAAACCTCATCACAGCTGCCGACTCATTCTCGTCTTCGGGTGTTGACAGGAGCGCTTCCAGTTCTCCATCCTCGCAGGACGCGACCACTTTCCTGGCTGTCTTCACTGTTGGCGTTGTCTCCTCTGGCTGCTGAACGGCTTCACTGCCTTGATTTACTCGTCGTTTCTTCTTTGAGCGACGTTTCCCCACCGGCAACTGCCTCACAAGAGGAACGCAGTCTTCAATTTCGCCAACTGGAACTCCCTCAGTCGACCCGTCCCTGTATTGTAGCAAATACTGCCTCGAGCTGGGGCAGAAGTTGACCACCCTGCCTTCGAGTTGCATCTCGCGGCCTTGCAGGTCTTCCGTCAACTTATACACGGGCTGCCCTAGCCATCGCTCAAACGTCATCGTATTGCCAGGAGTAACGAGTCGCCGTGGAGGGAAGGAGAGAAAGGAGACGCTCGATCGATAAGTGAGACCAATGCCACGTTGAAGAGGCAGCAATTGTCGATTGGCGTGGGCCACATAACGTGAAAGTTCTTGTGGCGAACACCACCCTCTCCACAAGAGACTTTCCCTCTCTATACGACACACACGCAAACACGGGGTTTGCCACTTGTGACTCGACACGCTCAGCACCACAGCTCTCTCCATCGCCATGTCCTTCCAGCCGCAGCTCGAGCGCGTGGCGCAGCTGCAACAGCTTCCTGAGAACCAGGACAAGAACCTCGTGCCTGTGTACCTGGATGCCGTGGCCGACCTCGACACGCCCGTGAGCGTGCTGCTCAAGCTGCGCGAGGGCCAGTCGCACTCGTTCCTGCTCGAGTCCGTGGCGCCTGGCGAGAAGATCGCGCGCTACTCGTTCATCGGCGCTGGACCACTCAAGGTGGTGGCCACAGGCAAGGGCCAGGCCTTTGAAGGCGACCCGCTCGTGAACCTCGAGAAGGAGATGCAGGCCTTTCGTGCTGTGCGGTTGCCCGAGCTCAACGTGCCCATGACGGGCGGCGCCGTGGGCTACTGCGGCTTCGACGCCATCCGCCACTTTGAACCCAAGATCGCGCCCTACGTGGAGGCCCAGAAGGACGTGCTGCACGTGCCTGAGAGCATCTACATGTTCTTCGACACGGTGGTGATCTTCGATCACGTTTTCCACTCGCTCAAGATCGTGTCGCACTGCCGTCTGGACACGGGCGACCTCGCCGCCGCCTACAAGGAGGCCACAGATAAGATCCTGGCGGTCAACGCCGCGCTCGAGAAGCCGCTCGTGCGCACGTCCAGCGTGGCCCACGCCAGCGCGCCGTCCGTGTCTAAGATCGACCTCGAGGCGGCCTCCAACGTCGGCAAGGCAGGCTACATGGGCTTCGTGGACAAGCTGAAAGAGCACATCGTCGACGGCGACATCTTCCAGGCCGTGCCCTCGCAGCGTCTGGCTGTTGACCTCCCCAAGGACGTGACGCCGCTCGACCTGTACCGTCAGATGCGCGTCATCAACCCGTCGCCCTACATGTTCTACCTCGACATGGGCGAAGACTTCCAGATCGTCGGCGCGTCGCCCGAGATGCTGGTCAAGGTTGACCACGATCGCGTCGTGGAGACCCACCCGATCGCCGGTACGCGCCACCGCGGCGCTACCGACGCTGAAGACGAAGCTCTGGTGACGGAGCTGCTGGCCGACGAGAAGGAGCGCGCCGAGCACATCATGCTGGTGGACCTAGGCCGCAACGACGTTGGCCGCGTGGCCACGCCAGGCACTGTGCGCGTGGAGCGCCTCATGCAGATCGAGAAGTACTCGCACGTGATGCACATCGTGTCGGTGGTCAAGGGCGACCTGCGCGAGGACCGGACCGTGTACGACGCGTACCGCGCCATGTTCCCGGCCGGCACGCTGTCAGGTGCGCCCAAGGTGCGCGCCATGGAGCTCATCTGCTCGTTGGAGACGGAGCGCCGCGGCGTGTACTCGGGCTCGGTGGGCTACTTCAGTTTCTCGGGGTTCCTGGACACGGCCATCGCCATCCGCACCATTGTGGTCAAGGACGGCAAGGTCTACTCGCAGGCGGGCGGCGGCATCGTGTACGACTCGGACCCGCAGGCCGAGTACATGGAGACGATCAACAAGCTGGGCTCGTCCGTCAAGACGCTGGAGAAGTGCGCGGCCCACATGACGCCCACTGCGCAATGAACGGTGGTCTGTCCTTCGGTCTCTTGGCTAGCTGCAACCCGAGATAAATATCCCCCTTGCATTGCCACCAGCGTAGCCAAAAGGTGTCCACGTCACATTGTCCACAAGGAGGCGCATCTTTCCGATCCCCTTTGTAACCGTTTTGTTTAGTGTGGTCTACACTCTGACATCTGGATCTAAGTATGAGGCTTCAATAGATGATACACTCGCTGCCCATCCCCCTTCCACACAATGCCACACCACTTTACTCAAACAGGGGGCGTTCCGCTCCAGGCTCGCGTCGTGCCAGTATCGAAAACGCCGCGGTCGGCGCAATAGCAAAAAGCTGGGAAGCTTCAAGGCATGACCAGAGCGGACGACGACGAGGCGCTGCGCCGCCGCGGACGCGCGCGCGCGCGGCCACCGCCTCCCACCTCCATCGCCTCCATGTACGCGCCCGTGGACGCCGCCGCGCGTCAACGCGCACAACCGCAGCCGGCAGTACCGCGTGCATCTTCGTCCAAGATGAAGATGGCGTCGCTCATGGCCGTGGTGGACGACGAAGCCAAGAGCAAGAGAGTGAAGGTCGACGAAGACGCCTGGGCGCCGAGAAGCAGCGCGCCGATATCCATCAGCAGCATCACGAACGAGCCGAATCGCTTCTCCCTTTCGGACGAGCAGCCGCCCGCCTCGCTCTTCCGCGGGGATGCGGCGCCGCCTGTGATCCAGAGCTTCAGCGAGGAGAAGAGACGGGAAAATGCAGTTAATGGGGAAGCCAAGAACGGAGCTGCAGCTGCCAGTTCTGTCGCCAATGGAGACGCCAGTCCGGCAGCTACGCGGTCCATGTACGACTTTTTCTTCCCATCAGGACGCGCGGACGCTAATGGATCGGGAAGCAGGACGCTCAAGAGGAAGAGAAGGAGTGGGAGGCGTACTGAGGAGCTGGCCGCGTCGGAGGTGGATCTGATGTGCTTCGGCGTGGACGCGGCCAAGCTCGTCCCGCAGGGGCTCGTGGACCGCGTGGACGTGCATTTAACCCGCGCGGTGCTGGTGAAAGTGGTGGGCAGCCATGTAGCAAACTGGTGCAGCCGCGCGGGCTTCGCGCCCAGTTTCTTTCAGGAAATCACGACGCTGCTGGCAGCGTACTACCCGTGCAACTACCCGACGCTGCTGGACGAAGTGCTCGCCGGCTTTCTGTTCAAGAGACCGGAGTTTATGGACTTGTTGCTGCCAGCCATGCTGGAGAAAATGAGCAAGGCCGGCGAGTCCGTGTCCACCACCAAGTATCCGGTGGCGGACGCGTTGGTGCGTATGTGCGGGACGGCGGCTGTTAGGACTGGGCCACAGGCGGTGGCCCGCCACGACTTGGCCTGCAGGTCGCTACTGCGCTGTCTGGTGGAAAACAATGGGGACAGATTCGTCCTCAGCCCGTGGATCGCTGCGTGTGCCATCGAGTCTAGTGACAGTGTCCTGGAGACCTTGTGGCGCGCGCTGCTTCCCCGCTCCCCCATTGCAGACAGCAAGATCTCACTAGAAGAAGAGGACCTGAACTGGGGGATTGAAGACCCGTCGCAGCAGATTGTGGAATTATTGGCGGAAGAAGGCAAGCTGCGCGTGTGTCGGATCACGTGCGGGTTTGTGAAGCTGCTGCTAAGTGACGACGAAGTGAAGCAGCAGCTCGTGGACTCGCAGTCGTATCTGGTGCCGGACTGCTTGGAACGGGCGTTCAACTACGCCAGCACCAATTGGAGCGCCTCGCTCATGAGCGAGTGGCTGGAACGACGCCGGAAGCAGGACGCTGAAGGTGCAGATGCTGGTGGATCCTTCAGAGAGTTGGTGGACTTTTTAGTTCGCTTCAATTCGAAGTTGAGTGTGAAGAAGCCAGAATGGTTTGTCCAACACGTTCTGAGCTTCATCCTGTCGCCTCGATGTCATGCAGCTGAGCAGGAACCGTCACTGCGCGCGATCCTGCGCGACTACATGCCCTTCGTGTTTGGCGGAGTAGACGCCCAGCCGCTCGAACACAAAAGCAAACAGAACGGCTCCAGTGACTCCGTAGTTGCCACTGCCAGTGTGAAAGATCTCGACCGAGTGGGAAGCCAGTCGTCCTTGGAGGTGAGAAGCAAGACCGAGCTTCTAGTTGGCCTCCTGAATGCTGCGAGTACTCGCACAAGCGCTTTATTCCTCGATGTCTGGTCGGAAGCCTGGTCCGACAAGCGAACGACGCTTCCTTGGAGCTACGTCCACGCACTGCTTTGCGTGACCATCCAAGACACCGTCGACGGCCAGAGTGAATTCGGACAGAAGCTTGAAAGCTTCACGACGCGAGTTTGTCGGTCGTATTACCACCGCCTGAGTCGCCAAACCGAGAAGGAAAACACTCAGGACGAAGTCGCTGTCAAGTTCTCGGAAGCGCTCAACCTCCTCCTCCCGTGCACTTCTCCGATTGCTGGCGCTCTGTTGCAAGAAGTTCTTGGCGCTCTCGCGGATTTTGACCTAAAACCCTCGGTTGGAGGAGGCTGCATCGTCTTCGGCAATGCTGTTACGTTGCATCTCGGCGGTCTTGGCGATGGTGGCGTTGATACCAGTGGGAAGCGAAGCGTTGTACAGAAGTCGCTTGTAGAATATGACCGCTCCTCTACTGATCCTGCCACGTCGCCAAGCTCAGCAGCAACAACATCTCAACTGCTGATGACTCTCAAGATCCTGGCATCGACGTCGAACAACACTGGAGACTTCACCCGCCGCGTTCTTTCGAGTGGGCCGGCTGTGCGATTGCTGGCGGGTCTGCTGAACATTGGCCGAAGGAGGCAGAGACAGGAGATGATTCTGGACCTCATGGCCGCCGTGGTCACTGGTAACGCGCCGAAGTTGAACCACGACTGGACTCGCCAGTATGTCGTGCAGGAACTCGTGAGCTGCGCTTACACAGGTCCGCCCTGCTCAGCGAGGAAAGCGGTGGCTCTATTGCAGACCATTTTTCGACACAGTACGAACGGCATTCGAGCGCTCTTGTGGATCGTTCTTCAACAGTGCACGAAGATTTGCAGTGGACGTGAGAGCACAACGAGTGGAGATCAACCAGCTGACAACTACCAGGGACGTGCGGACACTTTCGCGGAGCTGGTGAAGGCGATGGTGGTCGTGGTCCCTGTAAGCACAGTTCGGGAAGTGCTGGGCTTTGTGGAGCAGAAGCTGGCGTCGTGTTCCGTTGGAAAAACGCGGACGAACTTGTTTCTACTGCTGCTGCTCCGGAAACTTGTCGTGTGTGAGCTCCAGTGCGGCGTGCTACTTCCAGTTGTGCAGCTTGCTGTGTGTCCATTGGCCCCATCGGACTTGGATCAAATCCGCTTGATACAGCTGCAGCTGCTGAAAGCACTGTGTACGCGGCTGATAGCTATTCGACATCATTCTCTGGTGTCAAAGCACTCCGACACCGAGGCTGACTGGCAGCGCTGCGAGGATCTGGTGTGCAACGAGCGGCTTCAGTCTGACTTGCGCTCGATGGTGAAGGTGTCTGGTGGCTTATACGGCGAGGTGGAACGAACTAGTCGTGCCTCCGAAGTGTTGGCTGAGGGGATTCTGGCATTTACACACCAGCTCAAGCAGCAGAGCCTCATAGACGAAGATGACGGGGCTCGAAGGAAACGGAAGAAAAGCAGAATGAAATGACTCAAGTAGGATAAATAAAACGCCGGGCGCGAGTTCCCTAGTCCATCCGTTGGTCGCTGGTTCGCTGGTCAATGAATGGTACGTTGGAGCTCTGGAAAGTGGACTTATGCTCGTTACAGGCTGTCGCTCAAATGCTGTAGTAACACCAAGGATTGCTTCTCATCTAGGATCTCCTGTGAGCACTCGCCGGTACGAATGTCGTGGAAGAAGGGCTTTGGCCTCGGTGGCTGAGTTGCAGGATCTTCCATTTCTCGCCACTGAGAGCACCTCCTAAGCCATGAAGAACCATTTATTGCGACGTTGAGGACGAGATCACAGCCAGCAACATCGAAAATTGGACGCTCTGACTGAGCTAACCGCTGCACCGCCGCTCGCATCAAGTTGAGCTTTACAAATCTGAAAGTATAAGCCAGTGATTGGAAAAAAAATGTATTGGCAAGCATTGGAGCGAGTGGACCAGCAGCGATGGCTGGCAGCCCAAGTTGCTGCTTCATCGGCATTTTCGGGTTGTCAACCCAATGCTCGATGCTTGAGGCTTGCTCATTTGCCATCACTAATTTGCTATTGAAATACAAAGTCGCGCGCTGCACGAAGAAGCTCTGAAATTTAGATAGGAACTTTATCTCGTACTAGTAGTATTTGTGCAGAGGAACTATTACGGCAATCGCGGTGCTAGGACGCCCCAGTGTGGAACCACCATTAGAAGGAGGAATTTACATTCTAATACAGTAACACCGGGTGGATGCACAGCCACAATACGGATTGCATCCACAGTACGGTAACCTAAGACAGCGCCACTTTTACTGCATGGAAGTGAAAATGCTTCGTGTTTTGTGCTTGTACTTCTTACTAAGCTCGATGGGAGCACTATTTTTCTCTTCGTTGTCGACAACATCACAGAGCTGCTCCTTCGGAGATTTTGCGTGTGCACGGGTGCGGCGAAGACTGTGGAGCAGCGAACCCGATCTGGTGGCGCTACCGCATGCTGTACAAACAAAGCGTGACGGCGAGCACGAGCGACTGGTGTCGAGCCCTGCCGAGAACGTGCACAACATCAACAGCGCGAAATTGGCGAACTACTAGTTGGACCTGTCGAGCGTGAGCCTTCCTCCGGACAACAACCAGGCTAACTAGTACCTTAACCATGGTCTCCTTCAACCAACTGACCAAAGCTGCAATCGCGGCGCTCGTGCTTCCAGTGCTCGATGCTCGAGCCAGATCTTTCACCTGCAAGATATCCGACGCCAACGACTGCGCCATCGACTCACTCACCGCCCCCTCCTACGACGGCAACGTGTTCATCTACCCCGAGGCGATACGACTACTCGGACAGCGTGATGATGTTCTCGTCCAGGTCGACGTACTTCTTTCGTGTTCCCGGCCGCCAACTAGGACAAGAAGAAGCTGCTGCTGTTCTTCCAGGGCAGCGGCATCTGCGTGACAAATACGCGAGCGACTTCGCGCTGCAACGCCAGCTGGGAACCATCTCGCTCATCACTACAAGGCGTTGGTGACCGACACAGGAATCATGAACCGCACGCTGGATGGCCACGAATACAGCATCGTGTACCTGCCGTACTGCGCGGGTGACCTGTTCATGGGCAACAAGTACCTGGAGCTGAATGGGAGCGTGTCAACCCGAACGGATACTACAACAGCGGTGTTGAAATGGGCGCTGTCGAAATACGCGGACGCGGAGCTGATCGTGATGATCGGCCGGCATTGCCGCGCAGATGTGGTCGGCGAACGAGGCTAATGCGTGGGAGGTGCAGTCCAAGTCGATCAAGTTCGAGGTACTGACCCAGGCAGAGCTCTCCGGCTACACGCAGGTGGCGCTGCTGTTTTCCTCGCGAGGACCGGTGGATCTGCTAGATATCCGGTAGAGCCACCTTCGTACAACAAGCACGCTTGCCATTGGTCAATATATTTCGCACTTATGATGATGGGGTGACGACACAAGTAACATGCATGTAATTTATCAGTTTCGTCAGGTATGCATTCATACAGTTTTCACGGTACCTGCCATTCTTGGCTTCAGTATGATACCTCTCGTAATTGGTGGAATTGTAGACATATAGCTTACCAGATTTTCAACTGTTCGATAATCATACCTCCACTGCGATCCTGCCTTAACTCTGAAATAAATTTCAGAGAATTAAGCAGATGAGTGCATGTAAGAAGATCTCAATTAGAAAATAAGCAAAATGATTGCATGGAAGATATTTATTGCAGCATCGCGTAAATCTTCCCGACGATTTCTTTCAATCCTGCAATCGTCGGTATGGTATCGGTGAGTGGAAGAGTACACTCTTGCTGTCGGACCCTCTCGTCTTCACTGATCAAGAACTTCCACTCGAGAAAATTGGTCACAATGCCATACACCACAGATAGATCTTTAGCATCAGCAAGAGCTTCCAGCCCCATCACATTCTGAACCAGTCCTTGCAGCATATCTTCACGCTTTGCTTCGACAAGTGAAATTCTCTTGGTGCCACGCTTGAGCACGAACTCGAATCGACCTTTCAGGAGCACGTTCTTCCCAACCACGTCTTCTTCGACTAATATGCGGACGTTCTTGAGCAGACGACTGACTGTCTCAAGGATTGGGGCGATAAAAAACAATCTCTTGGCTTCTTTCCCATCCGAGATTTGTCCATAGATATCCCGCACGTCAACAATACGAGCGTGGAGTTGCTCGATGTCAGCATCAGGAATATCGCTGGGTTGAAGGTCGTAAGTATCGTCGAAGTTGTAAATAGGTTTGATATCTTCCCAACAAAGACTCGAATAGCCCACAGTCGTGTCGACATCGTGATTCTTCCGCTTTTTGTTTGTTTTCTTCGCGTCTTCACTCGTCGTCTTCTGGCTCGCCTCTTGATTCTTCTGACGAATCATTGCATTGATCGCAGCCCATCGTTTGAGACGTTCGGGGTGACGGTGTATTGTAGTTGGTGGGAAAGAGGGTGCCACGCCGAGAGCCATGGCTGGGGAGCGGTCGTTTTCTTGCTTCGGAACCACCACCAGCACGTGCACAGGGATCCTTCCAGCTTCGACATCGTCCTCTGTGAGTGGGATTTCGCCCCGCACGGCTGTCTCCGACAAGCCGACCAAGTTGAGTGGCGCCGCAGCTTTCAACAGCTTCAGGTCACTGGTATCACTCCACCCACCCTCCACCTCATTCGTCACCAGCCACGCTCCTTTGCCTTTGCCTTTGTCTGTCTTCTTCTTCGCCAGGAAGAGCTGCAGCTTGTCTGCGTCGATGTCCTTGAAGCCGTTCGGCTTCTCCGCCTTGATTGCCTTCTTCAGCGCTGACACAGACGCTTCCTCGTCGATGTCCACCTCGAACGCGCTTCCCGCGACGCCAACAACGACACAGAAGAGCTTGACCATCTTTCCTCGAGCAGGCAGATTCTGGAAGAAGGGAGGGAGAATTTCTGGCGTACTTAATCGGACATGAAGGTGTGTGAGTCACACACCTTCCCAGGGATCGTTAGCACTGGATTTTCGGTGTATTAATTATCAATATCATACGCTTCAGATCAACTGGCGATATTATCAGTGATAAAGTATACTTCCTCCAATATCATAGTGATAATCGGTGATAATTGGGGCAAAGCCCCCCTATAATGAAACGAACACCATTAGTGTACCCTTATTTACTACATCAATTACCCTTTTTACAGAACTTCTTACGCATAGTTACTATTCGGGTTAGGGGTTATCATTATAATCACACGCACTAGGTATTTTTTTTCGAAATTTACCTCTCTATAACAACTTCAAGAATCGAAGGACCGACCCTTCAGATAAGGATCCTTGACTGACCTCCCTCCGAAGGAGTTAACAGTCATTAAAGTCAGGTCGGTTTTTTATAGAACCCGGGAAGGGTCGCTACGTATGGAGTACCGTGGGACAATGGCGGATTACCAGACTTTGCGCCTTTTTATGATTTTTTTATGGATGGCTACAGCGGCCAGTCAGTCGTCTTTTGGACGCGAGCGGCTCTGATTACTTGGCAGCCATTGTCTGATTAGCGTGAATGCGAGCAAATCAGGATGGTAAAAATTCACTAAGTACGAAGTGGCTCCTGTAAGAAGTCGACAGGGTGTACTGACGAGTGTCGCTTCGGCTCTATTGCTTTTAGGTGAGCGATCTCAGTACATACGTGGGTCCACAGCGCCGCGTCCTGCGCCGCACACAGCAAAACGTATCACGCCTGTCAAGGCGTCCTGCACCACAGCGCCACAGGTCACCACCGCACATCAGCTAGAGCGCGTAGAGCGGCATGAAGGCGCGCATGCACGTAAGGTGCGTCGCTGCCTATGCTGCTGTGGTATGGTCTACGTGTGCTCATGCTGTTTGTTGTGCAGTGCTGCAGCAGTGGCAGGGGTCGACGAGCGCCGCGTAGCGCCGAGGCCGTGATATTCGTGCACGTGAGGTGCGTCGCTGCCTATGCTGCTGTGGTATGGACTACGTGTGCTCATGCTGTTTGTTGTGCGGTGCTGTAGCAGTGGCAGGGTCGACGAGCGCCACGCAGCTCAACAGCATGTGAACGAGGGCACGAGTAACTTGCGCTGCTGGAAAAGTATCGTACAGTTGTATATTGCTGTTTTGAAGTATGCTAAAGACTTCCTACGATTCAAATAATGTACGAAATGAAGCCTCATTACCAAATTAGTACTTGACGAAACCTTCAGATGCGTCTTGTGATTACTAACTTCATTTTCACTTTTGCCAGCTCGCCAACGCTTCCCCAATGGATCTGCTGTTTTCTATCCAGGACGACGTCCTCAAACAGAAAGAACAAGAGGCCGTCAATTACTTCTCACACGTACAAGAACTCCGCGAATTTATTCGGACGACTCGTCCTAGTCAGGATGTGGTTGCTACACTGAAGCTTCGCTGTATTTCATCAGAGCGGCTAAACGGTTGTCGGGGCAATCGTGTCACCGGTATTGATTCGATGATCTGCGTCGACTGGGAGCGGATGGCGCATGAGCTACACGATATCGTGGTGATAACGGTGTGGGACGACACCACAGCGTTCAGACAGCGCAACATTGAGTTCCGTCCTGGCGCAGTGTACATGCTCCACCAGGTTGAGTATCTCGGATTTCACGACGGGATCGCAAAGGGAACGGTTCACTACGAAGTAGACGATGCCAGCAAGATTCGAGAGGTACACCCGCCGCTGTCGAAGCTGAAGTGACAACAAACTACCGTGACAACCACCGTGGCAGGTTCGAGAGCCGCCACGCCTTGCTCAGCAGCAACCTGGTGATTGTCTAAGCAGGAGGCTAATGATATCGGGCGCTAGGATAGCTATCGTATAGCTACCAACAACAAATTGAACACAAACACTTCATGGAGCTCGCTGGAGTCTCACAAAGTTAGTTGGCTCCGTGGCAACAATGTTTTGTCAGTTTCTGTGCTCTGTTTGTGTTGGTCCGCCGAGCAGTTGCTCAGCGTTAAACTAAAAGCAGAAGAGGGTTGCACCGTCCCATCTGCATGGCGTGGACTTTCATGAGACAGCCAGCTTCCCCATGAAGTGATAAGATGCGCGCCACGACCGATGATGTTGCTGCTCCAGCCAAACGAAAACAAGCTGGCGCAACCAGTGCTAAGTCAACCGGCAAGAAGAAAGCAAAACCTTCTCGGAGCAAAGTGGCGGGGCCTCTAGCAGCTTTGAAACAAGAGCTGTTGCGGAGGGCTCATGTGTCTGCAGCCAAGCTGATTGATGCTAATGTTGCATTCTCTCCGGCAGATGAAGACTGGATGCCTCAAACGAACTATCGAGACGTTGGTGCTGCATTTCTAGTTGGCGTGATTACCAGCTACGAGATTGAAAAGACCAAGAATAGTGACCAGATCGACGTCCTGACTGCCGTGTTTGAGGTTCGATGGACAAATACCGCATTTCAGAAGAAAAAGAAGCATGTTCATCACATTCCTGAGGATGTTGGGGCTAGAGGCGTAAAGCAGTATGTGAGACTGCAGAAAAACAACTTGAACTTGGGTGAATCCTGGAGTGAATTGTGAGTATAGCTCCAAAAATGTCGAACATTCCAGCTTTGACCGATGAGTTTGAGGAAATGTCCGAGGCTGGCTACAGAGATTGGTCCACTTTTCGAGACCACACTGAGCTACCGATCCCACTTTGTCCCACGGAAGTGGAAACGATAAAAGCGATGACTTTCACAACAACGGATTCCTTAGCTGAGCCAGCGACGCTTTTCACTCATGAAGACGGTACTTCAACAACCAAAATCAACGAGGGCAGCCGAAAGTTGTTTGGCCATTCCGCCACGTCAAGTTTTTTCGCGTTCTTGCCTCTGTCATTCTGGAAACAAGTTGTCGAATTCAGTAACGAATATGCCTCTGCGGGACCAAATACGTCGTGTCATCCAATTCAGCTTGGTGAGATGATGAAGTTTCTTGGTATTTTGTGGTACATGAGTCTGTTCAACAAGGGCGAGATGCTACACTATTGGCGCGATAGCGAAGAGGCCACTATTTTGCCAGGGGCATCTTCTACAAGCTTGGAAGTTATCATGCCCTGGAAACGGTTTCTGTACAATCGGCAAAACCTGGTATTTATGTCAGCTGTGACACCACAAGAAATTCACCGTAACCCCGCTGCCCGTATTATACCGCTCATCAATATGGTAAAGCATCGCTGCACCGCTCATGTAACGGTTGGTCGCGACGTAGCCATCGATGAGGCTAGCATTGCTTGTCGCTCACAATTTGCAAGGCACATTATCGTCTTCAATCCGCGGAAACCTACGGGGAAATACCATTTTAAGTTGTACATGTGCTGCTGTTCAACCTCCTGGTATGTGGTAAGCTTCAAACTGCACTGCGCCAGCAATCTCGAAGCCCGTTTGGAAGGCGTTCTTCCCAGATCAGAGATCACCAGTATTGCCGAGCTGGCGAAAGATTCTTCTGACGTCCGATCTCACGTGATTGAAGTTACAGCATCGCTGAAGGGGACGCGGCGGGTTGTCAACACAGATAATTTTTCACCTCCTGCTTGCTTCTTGAAAGTCTAAGGTCGATTGGATTGTACGGTAGGGGGACGGTACGACAGACAAGCCAATTATTTCCTAAGTACACGGTGATTGAAGCGAAGCACGATACGGATCGAGGATGAATGAAGCAAGGAGTATGTGTCGAGAATCACATTGTAGCTGCAAGCTGGGTCGATGGTGCCGTTGTTAGAATTGTTTCGAACGCTGATAGCTCTGGTACTTCGACTGTCTACAGGAGAATTGGGCAAGCAAAAGTAGCCTTCCAGGCACCGACCTGCATCAAGAACTACAACGCAGCAATGCAAGGTGTTGACCGGCACGACCAACTACGAGGCAGATTTTCAATTGCAAACGGGCATTCGTTCAAGAAGTGGCATATAAAACAGGCTATGGTGATGATTGATATCGCAAGATGTAACGCATATGTGTGTCACGAGCTGTGTTGCGGAAGAGATCCCGGGTGCAAGGAAAACAGTGATTTCGATGACCCTGAAACTCGACCTGGACATCGTGATCACCATCGGTCCTTTGTAGCAGCCCTTGTGGGAGAACTGTTTGATGGGAGGTGGATGCAATGGCTTGAGGGCAACAATGGCCTCATATACACGAGTGATGATACCACACAGACGCCACGACAGAACAGTACACACTCAAACCGGGACGTCAATTGTTCAGCAGTCAGCGTGTTTCCGCAATGTGTAGCCAAAGAGTCGTGGTTGGTCGGCAATGAGAGAGTGCACGATCTGCCGGTTGAATGCCGAGTTGCGACTCAGAAGACGGACTACTGTGAAACCCATCGCGTGGCACTGTGCAAGCGGGTTTATCCTGTCGACAAGAGCAAGTCGCATCTCTGTCAGAACGAAAACTGGACTTGCTGGCAAAAGTTTCACTCGTATTACTTGCCTAACAAAGTTTATAGCCCGGATGGGAATCTGAAGCGTAGTTCTTCAATATACAAGGCCCAGTCTGCATTCCTCAAGCAGCGAATGAACCAGACACAAACTCTCCACAGACAGACAAACAGTGAGCAATCCGGACAGCATTGAAGTTTGCTGCGGATTTTTCCAAGCTCCGTTTACCCCTAATCAAATACTTCGTTATCATTGAAAGTACTTATCACAACAGACACAGAATGGTAGCGCGGTCACACTACAAGTATGAATCTTGAACATACATATAGGCAACCCACCAGTGAATTTCTTGAGCATTGAGCCTGGTTAGCGGCAGTATCACCTTTGTCGCGGCCCTGGGCGACGACAGCATCGCGATCATGACGGACTTTGGCCGACTGGCCCCCCCCTCCCCCCCCCCGCCCCCACCCCCCACCCCACCCCCCCCCCGCCCCCCCCCCCCCTTGCCCCTCCCGCGGACCCGCAACCCCCCTGCGCCGG
>JAABLK010000120.1:30369-56626 GCA_012295415.1 Phytophthora chlamydospora | reverse complement strand
AGCGAGTGTGAGTGGTGGATTGTCGTCGTAGATCATCCAGAAGCGGCCGTTGTCGTTCGAACTTGTGCCCATGAGCAGACGTCCAGCTGAGCTCTTGCCGCCTCACAATCGAGCGGACCTCAAGGCCAGTAGCAAGGGAGCTTGTGGCCGTGCAGAATCTTTGCTCGGTCGAAATCGCTGCAAGTTCACCCTGAACCGCTTGTCCCGACGAAGGCATGTGACGAGTCAAAAGCCGGCGGATCTGCAGCATCGATTCGTTGTGCTACTTGCTGCTTGGCTCACAAGATCGGCAGCATCGGCAGGGTTGAACCAGCCGATCGGCACGGTTTTGGCCAAAGCAGGCGACACAAGGCACGTGCGACGAGGCAAAACGTTGTGAACTGGGCGGCAAATATTTACTTTTACAAGCTGACGACAACGGGTTTGTGCGATGCAAAAAGGGGTTTTTGCATGGCTTTCCTGATCTCAGAACTCTCCCATGGTGGCGGTGTGGAGTGGAAAGAGACAAATGGGAGTGGGTTACTACATGATACAGCACTCGCCTTCGGCTTCCTCCTCGGCTTCCTCGGCCTTGTCCTTGGCCGCGGCTTCGCGGCGCTTCTTGTGACTGGACGCCTCTTTGCACGGACACGGCAGACTGGCCGCCACGCCGGCGAAGTAGCAGCGGCCGCAGTCGTGGCAGTGCACGTCTCGGTGGTCGCAGCAGCGCTTGCAGATGGCGCAGTGGTTGCGCGGCGTGCGCTCGCTGTCCAGCAGCTTGTTCGTGCACCACGAGAAGTCGTAGCGACGTTTGCAGGGCACACAAGTGTAGCCCTGCACGCAGTCGACGACCCTGATGGTGGCTTCGCAGCACGGCACGGCCACAGGCTCCTGGAGCCGCACCACCATATCTCGCGTCTTGGACACGTTGTGCATGAAGCAGTCGTCCTTGAACAGCGCGTCGATGTCGGCGCCCGCAGCCTTGACCATCAAGAAGGGGTTCTTGCAGGACGTGCAGCGGCACGAGGCGCCGCACATGCCTCCTTCCTTGACACAGGCACAGCGGCCGTTCCGGCATCCTCCAGTGCATCGGCACGACACCACACGAGACGCAGCTGGTGCCGAGGCACGCATTGCGTGTGTGTGGCTGTGGGTCTGCGGAGGAACTGGCAGCTTAAATGCCGGCTCGGACGTCCTCACAGCCGTAGCGGCCGGAGACCGAGCGCGGTGGTTCCTGGCGTCCGGTTTGGGCGCGATGTGCACCATCCTTTGGTGGTTAGGCACAATTGGCGGCACGGCCGGGGCTGGCGGCATAATAGGCGGGGCAAGGCCCTGGTTCAGGACGTTCCAGTAGTTCGGCATGGCCGAAGCCGGCGCGAACTGCGGCGCGACGGGCGCCAAGCTCGGCGACGCGAAGCCCAGCATCTTGTCTCCAGTATCCACGAGCTCGTCGAGCTCCATGCCCATCGTTTCATCGCCATCAGGCTCCTGTTTCATGGCCGTCGGGAGCTCAAAGCTCGTGACGTCGTCCAAGGCCGCGAGTTCCATGTCCGTGTCGAAGTCCGACTCCAGGAACGACATGAGCTGATCTGAATTGGCCAGTAGCGGGTCGTCCAGAGCCGTCACGTCCCCCTCGGGCCGCTGCAACGGCGTCATCTGCAGCGGCTCGTCGTCGATCTCAGCCATGAGCGCTTCCAGCTCGTCCTGCACCACGATCGTCTGCGCTAATTGCACCTTGTCCACCGCGCCGCGACACAAAGGACACGAGCGGTTAAGCCGGAACCAGCGCAGGAAGCAGTTGGGGTGGAACGTGTGGCCACACGACGAGATCTGCGCGTACGCGTTGGCGCTCAGACACACCGAGCACTCGCGGTACGAGTGCGGCATGCCCGCCGCTTGCTTGCGGATGGCAGTGCACGCTCGAGCCACTTCCGCTTCGAATTGATCGACGCCTGAAGTATCCCTTACGTTCTCGCTAGAATAGTCTCGAGGCCGCTTGCCGGCGAAGGTCATCGAGCTAGTGGGGTTGCTGGGGGTGGCGCTGGACTTGCCCATGCTGCTGTACACGTGGGGCTGGGCCTTGAGCTGCGCACTGTAGCTTAACGCTTGCTGTTGTTGCTGAGGCTGCGGCTGGACGCGGCCGTTGCTCTCGTAGATGTAGCGCAGACTCGAGTCGGCGCAGAAGACGTTGCCGGAGGCCTGTTGGCCCCAGCCATCGGCCAGTACGCGCTGCTGCCTGCCGTCCATGGTCTTATCGGCTTGGTCGAAAGTGACTTGAGTTGGCTATGGTGCCTGGACAACGTTTCTCTTGCGGATCTCTACGCCCTTCACGCCGCCACACGGGAAGTTCTAAAATGAGGGCGAAGGTGAAGGGGAGGGCGGAGACTGGAACTCGCACACCCATCGGGTATAGCGAGCGGTCCAGAGAGTCAACTGGAAGTCTGCGTAACACGTTGGAAGCACGTCGGGCTTGAACATGCGGTTTCGAAGGTTGATGTGCGGTGTAATTCGGGTTGGGAGGCTTAAAGAGGAGGAGTTGGATATTGTGGATGGCAGGTTTTTCCTGGAAGTGATCGTCCCACTTCTTCAACGAAGAATATCCGGAATCCGCCGCGTCTATGAAGCAGCGATACAGTTTTCAAGAGAAAACTGACGACAGGCGAGGGATAGGGCGAGGACGGGTTCCAGACTCATACTGTAGAAAACGGCTGGAACAGCGAGCAGCTGCCTGTGCACTCGTCAACCAAGCAGGGCTGAAGCGCAAGCGCCTTCGGACCAACGCCAATCTGCTGGAAGCGGAGCCCGTGAGCCGCACGGTGAGGCAGGCGAAGCCCTTGCGCATCATGGCGGCAACGCCGAAAGCTCGAACGCAATTGAAGATGCCGGCGCAGCAGTTTTGGGTTGAGGAGAGAATCCGCTCGATTCGGTCGTGTCGCTGACCGTCGTGGAGGTGCCGTCACCATCACTGTAATGGCCTGGGCCTGCCTTGCTGGCAGGACTGTGACTCACAGCCTGTGAGCTCATGGCTTGACTCAAGGTGCAAGCAGCGCTTGCTTCAGCCCCGGAGGGAGTCGAGTTGAGCCCTTTGCTCGAAGACCAGGCCATTTTGCGTTTTGCTGCTTGGAGTGCGAGGTGACGATCGGTCTGTGAGAGGTCGCGTGATCGTACCTGTCACTGAAATGAGCGGTTGGCTCGGTTAATGGACACGGTCGATGGAGCGGCGATGTATTGGAGACTCAAGCGGACACAATGGAGCAACGATGCAAACTACTGCAGTGGACAATACGCCACGGCGACGAACATGGTCGGCTTGAATGGAGTGGTGTTGCGCTTCTGTGGCAAGAAGCTTGGTAGGCACGTGCTGCGATCTGTGATGTCCGTCTCAAAAGCTTTTTTACCGAGTAAAACTGCTCTGCACAGCTTCGGCTTGGCCTCTCCGACTTGTGTGTCTTGCAAGGGGNCTGGAAGTGATCGTCCCACTTCTTCAACGAAGAATATCCGGAATCCGCCGCGTCTATGAAGCAGCGATACAGTTTTCAAGAGAAAACTGACGACAGGCGAGGGATAGGGCGAGGACGGGTTCCAGACTCATACTGTAGAAAACGGCTGGAACAGCGAGCAGCTGCCTGTGCACTCGTCAACCAAGCAGGGCTGAAGCGCAAGCGCCTTCGGACCAACGCCAATCTGCTGGAAGCGGAGCCCGTGAGCCGCACGGTGAGGCAGGCGAAGCCCTTGCGCATCATGGCGGCAACGCCGAAAGCTCGAACGCAATTGAAGATGCCGGCGCAGCAGTTTTGGGTTGAGGAGAGAATCCGCTCGATTCGGTCGTGTCGCTGACCGTCGTGGAGGTGCCGTCACCATCACTGTAATGGCCTGGGCCTGCCTTGCTGGCAGGACTGTGACTCACAGCCTGTGAGCTCATGGTACCTTGACTCAAGGCTGCGCGCAGTGCAAGCAGCGCTTGCTTCAGCCCCAGAGGGAGTCGAGTTGAGCCCTTTGCTCGAAGACCAGGCCATTTTGCGTTTTGCTGCTTGGAGTGCGAGGTGACGATCGGTCTGTGAGAGGTCGCGTGATCGTACCTGTCACTGAAATGAGCGGTTGGCTCGGTTAATGGACACGGTCGATGGAGCGGCGATGTATTGGAGACTCAAGCGGACACAATGGAGCAACGATGCAAACTACTGCAGTGGACAATACGCCACGGCGACGAACATGGTCGGCTTGAATGGAGTGGTGTTGCGCTTCTGTGGCAAGAAGCTTGGTAGGCACGTGCTGCGATCTGTGATGTCCGTCTCAAAAGCTTTTTTACCGAGTAAAACTGCTCTGCACAGCTTCGGCTTGGCCTCTCCGACTTGTGTGTCTTGCAAGGGGGACGCAATTGAGAGCCCTTTCGGCTCTCCAAGTATGCAGAATTGAAATGAGCACAGGCTGCTGCAAAGTGACCACCATATTCCTCGGAAGTTGGCCAGCGCCATTGAGTTTTTGAGTAAAGAGATTTATGAAATGTATCGTAAAGAGTCTTCACCCCCACGATATTGAAAGCCCGGGGCTTGAGTTTTTTTTCGATGGCCGTGAACTTAAGTCTGGTGCTCGTGCGGGTGCTGCGCTTGTACAAGAAAAGTGTAAATGCCAGCGCCCACGACGCCACCCACGAGCGGGCCGAAGATGGGGATCCAGAAGTAGTAGTGGTCCGCCGTCCACACCTTGGAGCCGTAGCCGACGACGTACGTGAGCAGCCGAGGGCCGAAGTCGCGCGCCGGGTTCATCGCGTAGCCCGTGTTCATGCCGAAGCTCATACCCAGCGCCATGATCATGAGCGCGAAGGCGAACGGCGTACCAACAGTGCCGGGAGAGCGGTTGTTCTGGTCCGTGATGGCGTAGATGCACAGCAGCAGCATGCCTGTGGCCAGCGCCTCCGTGTAGAAGGCCGTGAGGTTGTTGATGTCGTCGCTCCGGTACGTCGCGAAGTTGCCCTGCGTGGTCTCCAGGTTCGGGTCCAGCTTGGAGATCTTCTGGTAGTCCAGCACGTAAATGGACGCGGCTCCGATGAACGCGCCCACCACCTGCGAAAGCCAGTAGCCCGGCACTTTCCACCAGGGTAGACGGCCGTACACTGCGTGGGCGAAGGTGACGGCGCAGTTGAGGTGCGCACCACTCACTCCTTCAGAGCAGTAGACGCCCATGAGCACGGCGATGCCCCAGGCGATGTTGATGCTGAGCCACGTGCCGTTGGCCTCTTCGGAGAGAGACACCTGGTTGTTGACGCCCATGCCGAAGCAGACCATGACGAAGGTGCCGAGCAACTCGGCCAGGCACTCGCGGATGTGCGAGCTGTTGACCACGAACCACTTCTTGGGGTGCTCCTCGTCGCGCTCGTACTGGCTGCGGTTCGTGTGGTGCAGCGAGCGCTCGCAGCGGTCCAGGAAGCGCGTGAAGCGCGTGTAGGCCGAAATGGACGGCGTCGGGTCGCAGCTCGGCGTCTCCAGGTTGAAGTGCGTGTGCATGATGGTCGGGCTCAGGAGGACGAGTGGTCAGCGAAGTAGTGATGTCTTCTGCGTGGTTGACTCGAGTTCTGCTTGGTGGCCGGCGAAAAGGCAATTGTGCGGTGTGGAGTTGGCCACCGATTGTACCTTCGGAAGAACGCTGATGTAGTGCAGCCCTGCTCTGCGCGTTCGTAGCGTCTTTCTCGGCCTGACGTCGACGGACCGCTGGAATTCAGGTTGTTTAGGTCAACGAGGCACTTCCGCTGAGCATTGCTGGCATCAGCACTGCAAGTTTGCTTTGCCCTGGAGCAGCTTTTGGTGCTGAAGACGAAGGTGGCGTGCGCAGGTTGCCGTGGCGATGGCAGCCATTTTGGTGGCATCGTTGCCGTGTCTCCCTCTGCGACGTGAAGACTGCAGATTAAGGCTAATTATTAGTAGGTACACTGCTGTACTAATGCAGTTGACTTGATGCAACGCAAGATGCCATGGGTTTATATATTCATTCATTCATAGGTAATTCCTATCTCGATCAAGTTGTTCAGTTGAGGCCTCCGTATCGTGCGAAGCCTTGGTCGTCTCGGATCGGCGGCGTGGACGTGAGGCGGAACTCGGCTCGACCCGGAGCAGGAGACGAGCTACGGGAAAGTACAAAGCAACAAATAATGGTGAGTTCGTGGCGGAAATCAACTCCAGCATTGGCAAAACGTACTAGGGCGACTCGGTCGGGATGCTGGCGTCGGACAGTCGGCGCTTCATTATGCCGCGCCAGCCGCGACGCCGACGCTGAGTCTCCTGGAAGGCGATATAGCGCTCCACGAGATACGCTTGGCCGCCCTTGACGCCCATTGCGATCACCGGCAGCAGAGGCAACGGGCCTGCAAACCACGGCGCTACCAGCCGACTGGACTGCGTGATACAGGCCAAGATAGCGATCCCTACGCTGATCATCGAAAGCGCGTTCCACACCGAGAACCGACGAGTAAAAGTCGACGAAGAGAGCGCCAATGACACGATGCCCATGATAGGCGATACGACCAGTGCGAGCGGTGGCACCAGCAACACGGGCACCATGATGGAGGCGCTGCAGTCGTGGTCCACCTCGCCGTTCGTGACGCACTTGAGGTTCACCAGAATGGCGAAAGTGATGGCCAGATCCACCATGAGGAGCGTCAAGAGCGAGATACTCAACATCCACGACAGGTTCAACGAGCTGCTGCGCGGTAGGTTGCGCGGCAAGAAGTGGAAGCGCAGGAACGACTTCAGCATCTGCCGCGGCGCTCGATCCGCTAGCCGTTCACGCAGCTCATCGGCACAGATCAGCACGCCCGGGACAGGAAGCGAGGCGTCCACTGGGCCGAGCCAGCCTTCGTAGAACGTGTGGTGCGCTGCGCTGTTGTGGCGCTTCTTCTTGGTGGCTCCATTGCCCATTAGCACCAGCACATCGTCGGGGCTTCCTCCTCGTCCCGAGTGGCCGTTGCCTTCTCCATGGGAACTCGAGGACCGAATACGTAGCGCCTCTTCTCGAATGCTACTGGCGGAACTCTGGGCGGCTCCATTGTTACTTCCAGGCCCATTGGAACTGCGGCTTCTTCCGCGTGACGAGTTGCTGTTACTTAAGGCAGTTCCCCACCCTCCCATGTCGTACAGCATCCCGTCATTGCCGAAGCTGCCGTCGCTTCGACGAGGTCCGGGATGGTCCAGCGAGTCCCCGCGGCCATAGCCGTAGACGTCGTGGATGTTGTAGTAGTTCGTGTCCTTCGAGAAGCGATTGCCGTGTCCGTATCGGCTTGAAGACGGCGGGGCTTGCTGAGCTTGCTGAACGTTGCTGTTGCTGCCGACATTGTCCAGTGAATCCTCTGCGGTCGTGAGGAACAGGCCGAGCTTGAACTCCTCGCCCATGTCGAGCTCATCCTGGACGTAAAACCTACCCAGGTAGATGCGCAAGCCTCCCAACTTGCTCGAGTTGCTTCCCAACGCAGACAAGGCGCGCTGTTTCTCGAGATACACCGCGACTGGGATCAGAGATTCCACCAGCGAAGACTCGTCACGCTGTACAACGCGTAGCAACTCGTTCAGCTCCGCAACGAACTCGATCCACGGCTCATCGATGAACGCCGTGAGCTCTGGACACTGCGGGATCGAGCGCACCAGCAGGTCGTTCGGATCCAAGTAGAACGGCGAGAAGTACGTGCCACAGCCTGCAAAGAGGAGCACGAGAGGCAGCGACGGCTTGCCGATCTTGGTCGTAGGCACGCACACGGACTGCGAGCTCTCCTTGTAGAGCAGTTCCAGGTACACAAGCGAGTAGTCCGCGCAGTAGCCGAGCTTGACGGCGTTGAGCAGCCCACGGGCGCGAGGGCCCTTCATACACGCGTGGTTGTACTTGGACACGATGCGCTTCAACTCGTTCACTCGGATGTGGCGACGGAACAGCTTGACTTCCGACGCGAAGGGATAGCACACCAGCGCCACCAACAAGTAGACGATCTTGCCCCAGCTCGAGCACGGGCCGCGCTGCCACGCCAGCACGCGGTTGATCCGATCCGCCAGGTTCTTGAACTCCACATCGTACAGCACCTTCTTCAGGGACGGAGGGACCGTCATGCGCAGCTTCAGAGGGGAGTCCGGCTCGTTGAAACCCGCGAAGTAAAGCCGAGCCATGTGCTCCGGTAGATCGCGCTCCATGAGCTTCGGGTAGCCCACGCGCGGCCAGTAGAAGCAGCGAAACACTGACGCGAACCAACTGCGCTGCGAGTTGGCCACTGCAGAAGACAGCAAGTGCTGGCGCTCGCCCTTGGCGCCTCGACTGTTGTACATGCGCGTGTACGACGGCTCCTTGCGGTTGCGGCACGCGTAGCCCAGCAGGATGAAGAAGGCCACGATGCTCATGAGGATCAGCGCAAAGCCAAACTCGCCACCACAGGCGTCGAGCAGCTGCTGGATGGGCGACACGCAGTAGTAACCAGAGTAGCCAGGATCGCACGCCCAGTCACAACGCGCAGTGCTTGCGCCAAGGCCAATGTAGTGAGCGTTTGACGGCGCGTTCGAGCAGACCACACACTCTGCGCTGTTACTCTCCGACTTGTACTTCCCCACAGGACACAGCCGGCAGAAGAGGCCACCGGAGCCTGGAGGACACGGGAAGCCGAAGAACGAGCCACTCGCGCCAGCCGGAACCATGGACTTTTGCGCTACCGTTGATGCCGGAGTGGGCGCCGGTGATCCAGGCGTCTCACCGCCGCTGTTGATTACCTTGGACGACGTCGAACCTCCGGCTACAGTGTAGTTGCCGTCGAATCCCCGCGTACACCGATCGAAGGTGTTGAGTTCGCATCCCGTGAGCTGCAAGCGGCCGCCTCCACCGCCGCCTCCACAGAGTTGAGGAACGACTTTCGAGCTCATAGGAGACTGCGCTTCGGCCTGTTCATCCGCAGCAGCGTTTTGCGTCTTTCCAAGGAGAAACATGGGCTCCAGCCATCCTGTCTGGGCGACATACTCCGAGATGGCGTCGGTGCATTCGGATCCGCCTCCAACGGCGCTAATGTGGCCATGGCCACGAAGATACTGCGCCACGGACAAGCCCAAGAAGCCTCCTGAACCTCCTCCGGCGCCATTGGCACCGCCATCGCCGTTGCAGTGGATCTCACCGTTAAGCACAAGGCCCGAGGCGCCGAGCATCACGATGCCGCCGCCATTTCCACCGTCAACGCAGCCGCCACCGGAGCCGAGCATGCCTGTTCCTGACCGCGTACCGTACGGCAGTCCACCCGATGCGTAGTTGCCAATACTCGTCACCACACTCGAGTCAGCGCCGCGGCCGCCATACCCAGCTCCACCACCTATGGAGCCTGCACAGGAGCCCATGCCGGGGCCTTGATTCGCTCGTTCTCCCATGCCGTCCGCTGATACAATGGACCCACGCGAGATTTCTACAGAGGCGGTAGCACAGAGTAGAACTGCTCCACCACGTACGTGCCCCACTGGCTGGGGAGGCAGCTCTTCGCCTCCTTGGAGCTGGTCTTGCAGCTTCTTCTTCTTGTCTTTTGACTGGCCAACGAAGATGGATTCACGAGCGTGAAGCGCCAACGTAAAGTTGCTCAGCGACGGCAACACGGACGGGATGCTCGGTATCGCCAAGCCTTCGTCGGATCCGTCCTGAGAAACGTCCTTTTTCAAGTCTTGCTTGAGGTTTCCAAGCGAAATCCACTGCTGTTCCTTGCAGGAGAGGAAAGTTGACTGGATACTCGGAACGTTTAGAGCCTCGAGCTGCCCGTCAATGGTGATGGAAAACTCGGAGGATACGGACAGCGCGCCCACAGCGATCACTCCACCAAGAAACACGTCACCTCCACTCACGAGCGCCAGCATTTTACTGTCGAACAGCTTTGTCGTCGAGGGTTTTCTTGTCATTGCGATGATTGGTTCGAGAGCGCTCGAGATGTTGGCGTCCAGATGAATATTCTGGCTCGTGATCATCTGCGCGCTCCACGTGAACGCTAGCGCCGCGGTCGCATCCATGGACACGGAGCGAGCTGAGAGCTGCAGTGCACTGGTGGGCATGATCATCTGCGAATTACTGGAGACCACCATGTCGCGGACACGGATCTGGAGCAGAGGAGGCTTGCTTTTACTGTGTACGCTGATCGAATCCGGGAGCTGATGCGGCAGCCCCACCAGTAGCGCATCCAAGAGATACGATCCATTCAGGACTCGAATGTCTCCTCCAGGGATCTTCAGACAGCCTGTGGCGACTACAGCGCCGTCGGAAATCGTCAAGGCGTCGATGTTTACAGCCTCGTCTTCTCCAATGTACAGACTCGTAACGGCGCCTCCGACAACCGTGTCCATCCCGTCCAGATCGAGTTCGGACCCGTCCTCACTGAGCACTCGGTTGGCCCACAGCCGCTGCATGTTGTTGTCGATGAGGAGCTGGGCTTCGTGCACGCCGTCTGAATGCTGCACGACCTGGTAATACGTACCCGCCGCGCCCGCTAGCGCCGAAACCTGCACGTGACGGAAGCGTTTGCTCTTCGCCAGCAGCTTCTTCACCGTCTCTGCGTTCAAAGTTCCTCCGGTGGTATCAATGGCGTTCGTGTCCAGTTGACTCGACATGTACGTGATCTGCACGCGGCCGCCGCCTCCGGCAGGGAAGCAGTGCGTCACGCCACGGTCTGCGGCGTTCTCCGAACAGAACGCGTCTCCCCCTTTTGCCTCGATCTTCCCGCTCACCGACAGCGCGTTCGCCACAATGTAAACGGACCCTCCTGACCCGCCACTCACGCCGTCAATAGCCGACGCGCCATTCGCCTGAATCGTGGCGTCATCCATGACCACCACGTCTTTCGACGCCCGGATCTGGATGCGGCCGCCTCCGTCCACGGTCACAGCGTGTTCACTTGAGTCATTCCCTGCAGTAAGCACCCGACTTCCACTGCCAAGCAGGAACGGCGCGATCGTAGCGCTAGGATCTCCCGAAGCTTCGGAAGACGCCGTCATGACGGTCGGGTCGGCCATCAGCGCCTTCTCCTTGGCCCACAGATCGGCCAGCTGCCAGCCAGCGCTGCTTTCCTTCAGCAGAGCCTCCTTCTCCTCAATCAGCTCCACATTTACCGTCCGTCCTCGCACATCGAAGAACCCTCTGGTCGTCTGCTGGGTCAGCATCGTAGCGTTGGCGATGAGTCTCTGGCCTCCGCCACCTCCGTGACTTGCTCCAAACACGTCGGAGCCTGTGAAAAGGCCGTGGCCATCACGGAATGCGCCACTGAACGAGCTGGAAACTTGTGCCTGTTGCTCCAGATGCACGAAAGAAGCCTCGATACTTATCGACGACGCACGGAGCGAAGCATTGGCCCCAAGCAGCACCATTTGGCCCGATCCAATGTGCAACAAGCAGTCGTCGCCTTCCACAGCCACCTCTACACCTGGAGCCAGGCGGAGGTCTCCTGCTACATCCCAATGACATGTGAAACCTGCCACAGCTGATACTCCTGCCACGGGGGACTCGCCAGCGAAAGATGCGGCATGGGCATTGACGTCCAGGAAGGAGCCGGAGCCTGTGAGAGCTGATGCGTCGGAATCCGCCCGCGGCCCGCACACGAAGCTCAGCGACCGGCGAAACTCGCACGAGCTGGTGCTGGCGTTCCACGCGCAGTGCTGCAGGAAGTCGGCGCAGTGAGGCTTCACTTCAACTGGGTCGGTCTTGGCCGCGGATAGCGATAGGAGAATGGAGAGGAGAGTGACGGCAAGTGACAAGACGCTACTTCGACAGCATAACGCCATACTGCTGCGGCCTGCCTTGGACGTACAGCAACGAGGGCCGCGCACTCGGCCCGTGCAGATGGAGTGTGACGCTGAAGCCGGCCTCTTCCGCTTGAGACTATTAATTGTGCGAGGTGATCTCGCTGAATTTGGTATGTAGTTTCCAAGGTCTGAGTTTTTGGCTGAAATGAGTGACGTCACTGAAGTGAGAGGTGGGTGGCATTTTGCTTGAGAACCGGAAGCCACCAAGCCACTAAGCCGATGTCGTACTTGCTGCCCCACCTGGAGAGCGGCTGGGCCGTGGACCAGGCCATCCTGAACGAGGGCGACCGCGTCGTGGTCATCCGCTTCGGCCACGACCACGACTCCACGTGTATGCAGATGGACGAGGTGCTGTCCGGCGTGGCGGAGGACGTCAAGAACTTCGCGGCCATTTACGTGGTGGACATTACCGAGGTGCCCGACTTCAACACCATGTACGAGCTGTACGACCCGTGCACCGTCATGTTTTTCTTCCGGAACAAGCACATCATGATCGACCTGGGAACCGGTAACAATAACAAGATCAATTGGGCCTTCAACAACAAAGGAGAGATGATCGACATCATCGAGACGGTCTACCGCGGAGCTCGCAAAGGCCGCGGCCTCGTCATCTCCCCCAAGGACTACTCCACCAAGTACAGATACTAGCTAGAATGTTTTCCAGCACTTTCAGAAGTTTTTTTCCGTCATTTTTCGTGATAGTTTTTTTGTGGGGTTTTGTGAGAATTCGCGATACTTTTTTGTGGTTGACTTGGCGGTGGAAGACGCTGTTGGTGATGGCTGAAGAAGCACGAGCTTCAGCCACGTACTTGACGTCGAGACAAGATGTCGAAGAAGTATTGGCACTCCAGCACGCCGTCTTCAGCCAAGTCGGTGCAGTGCACGGCGTTGCGCACGCGGTCGTGGCCGAACTTGGCGCGCAGAGTCTGCGGTTTGAGCTCCTTGGCCATCTCGACGTCCCAGGGACCAGCGCTGGCTCGGAACTGCGCCACCACGTCGTTTTGGTGCTGTCCCACAAGCTCCATGGCCAGGCATGGCCCCGTGGTGAAGTGGTCCACGGACTCGTTGAAGTGCGGCACGACACCTTCGTACACCTCAAGGAACTCGGCCGCAGTGGTGCGATCCAGCGTGAACAGCTCCATGGCCGTGATGCGGACGCCGCCGTCGCGCTGGATGGCAGCCACGACCTCTCCGGCCAGCCCTTCCTTGAGCACATGGGGCAGCACCACGCAGCACGTGCAGTTCTCGAAGGCCGCGGTGGGCGCGTGCGGCGTCTCGAAGTAGAAGCTGCGGAGCTGCTGCGCCTCCAGCACCGACGCTGCGCTCTCGAACTCGCCCGGCTGGGCGCTGAACCGCGCGCTCAAGTTGGCCACGACCTGCTTGAGCTTGTCGAGGCAGTTCTCCTGCACGAGCTCCATGGCGACGACGGCGCCACTGGCCAGTTGAGCCACTCGCGCGTCGAAGTCGGGGGTGCCTCGATGCAGCTCGAACAGCTTCTCGGCGTGGGGCCGGCCCACCTGCATCATCTTGACGGCCGAGAAGGCGAACTGCTGGTGCGAGAGGAAGTCGAGCACGGCGCCCACGTGGTCCACCATGCGAGCCTTGAGCACCAGCACGGACTTCTGCTGCTGGCGGCCGAGCTTCTCGGCCGTGAAGGGGTCCAGATAGTCCTGCAGCTCGAAGTGGCGACCGTAGATGAGCACTTTGGACCCCAGGAAGAAGTCCTTGGACGAGAGCGTGGCGGGACACTCGCTCTTCTTGAGGAACAAGCGGCTTGTCTTGGTGTCGAAGATCTCGACGTTGTGCGTATCCACGAAGTACCGCACGTTGTATTGACGGTTCAGTCTGCTCCAAGCAATAACAACAACAGCAGCAGTCAAGGACTCAATGTGGCAGCCCCAGAGCCGACAGGAGTGACGCACTGGGCGTGGGTGTCGAACCACCGAGCTTTGAACGAGTAGATGGTCTCCCGGATGGCCTGCATGGGCGCTGGAGGCGCTGCAAAGGGCGGGAATGAAGAGGAACTTAGTGCATTTGATCAGCATGTAGTGGAGAGCTATGGAGGAGGAGCGGCGGCATACAGGCTGCTCGGGGCGAGGCACGACGGGCACTTGGCGGGGCAGTTGAGCTTTTCGACGAGTCTCTCTTGCGCCTTGAAGCGCCGCAGCATAACGCAGCATACAAACCACAAGTGAATGGCTTTAGCGAATCAGCGACGCTCTCCACTTCAACACGGAGACAAGTGATCCACCCCGATCCAAGACACAATGGCGCAGGCCTTGGAGACCGAGTCTCATGCTGCGGAGAGAAATGCTCGGAAGCAACTTGGACGACTGGAGGACCGCATTCGCCGCCCACAACGCGTTCTTGCGTAAGAAGTGTTAGCGGAAGGCGTTGCGTCGGACAATTGAGGCAATACCAACAAAACACCTCCAACGCAAAGCTGAAATGGCAGCTATGGAGTCTTAATTGCTGTTGAGGCATCAGTGAGCTCCTTTCCAAACGCTAGACTTGTGCAGAGGCTACAATTGCCATCGTGGAAAGCAGGCGTTGAAACAATCAGAAAATTTTGAGTTTGAAAATACACATTGACCGTCACGTTTCGACTATTATATTCACTGCGCTACGAATACGGGGGGATCTCGAGGAGAGAAGCAAGCGTATCGACAAAAACATTAGTCCGACCTCCTGTTCACAAGACTTGCTGGGCTCCACTTCACGGTTTTCTGGAGCTGTGGAACGCAATGCTTGGGTAGTAATCTTGAGCACAGCACGTTGACGGACGAGTGAACGATTGCACGATCCCCATCGAATTCAGCAGATGCGACAATGACAATCCTACCAGCCCAACACTAAAGAATGCTGTCGTTGTCCAACAGCGCGCATTTTGTCGAGAGAAACTTGTTGATGAGTCCTTTGTGCAATGGTCATCTGGATGAGTGATCGAGTGCAGACCAGTGCAGACCACTCATCTGTGACCGCATGTACCGTTCTCATGTTCACGCAGCAAGAGAGGCCACCGCAAACGAGCAAACATCAGGCTTCGAGCCAGCACCACGTGTAACCAATTGATCAATGTGGTAATGTCCTTCATCATTCTTACTTTTACTCCAGTAACGTCACACATGACATCGACCTCCCTAATATCCGCTGAGCAATGCTTCAACGACAGCTACGCTCTGTTAGCCCCTCATGACGTGGTGAAGGCTGGCAGGCCTCAAGCTCCCAAGAAGAAGCCACTCCGCCACTACAAGCGATTGAAACTCGAGAAGGACGAGCTGACAAAGGAGATCGTTCGCCTCTCCAAGGTTCTGGCATCCGAGAAAGCTATGAGGAAGGACAAGAGGGCACCACCTAGGAACTCCGTGTGGAAAGCGCTCGCCCGACGTCGCTTCGAAAGTCGACTTACCGCTGAAGCACAACGACGGTGGCTTCAGACTGCCATCACGGGCAGGACTGAGCTCATTGGCGATCTGAGGGAGATTGTGCACCAGCACCTCAGGATCGCGGGGCTCCTTGCTGCGTCCCCACAAGGACAGAACATGCCGCTGTTCATCGAGCCCACAGACGATCTGCTCTACGATATGGAGATGCAGGAGATCTCAGCACTGTACAGACAAACGGACTCGGTCTTCCAGACTTGTGGGCTCGATCTCACGTCAACAGAGACGACGCACTTCCAGCGCACAGTCACGACAGATGCGAATGGAGTGTCGATCCAATTCGTGCGGAGGCAGCATATGCTGTTCGGCTACGAGCACACTTGGAAGTCCTTTTGGATGCTCTCGCAAATGGTGCACCGTCAAGACGACCGGGAAGACTACAGCGGCTTCCAAGACCAGGAAACGTCGCTGGCTACCAAATTTCGCATCTCCAAAAGCGGTCAAGACGGAGAGCTCTTGTCGTTGAAGGAACGCATGGTGACGCGGCGATTTACTGAAGAGAACCGAACGGTTATAGCGTGGAAAGCGCTGCTGGCGGGAGAAGGACCGTACTCGGGCATGCAGACTGAGGAGACAGGCTGGAGCGTCATCCGTCCGTCTGTGACTGGTTCGGGCACTGTCGTCGATGTGGTAATGCGGCAAGTGCCCCTGCATCTCAACAGCCCTAATTGCGTGCCAGAGCACGCTGCAAACGCGTTCAACAACCTGCTTCAAAGTGTCCTCGAAGAAAACAGTCAGGAGATCACGAGCGGCGCGAAAGAGCTGCTCTTGGACGTCGTGCTGGCTGGGATCGATGCTTGATGCGTACACATACATGCCATTGTAAGAAGGGCTTCTAAAGCTGAACATTTCACAAATCCTCTCGTTCACAGCACTAACTTCCATGTCAAACATGTCTTGTCATCCGCAGTAGTTGCGCCTCCATCTCGCGGTAGATGAAGCTCACGTCTTCCTCATAAGAATTCACCACCAAATTCGTCAGCATCCGTCCTTGCATCGGGGTAGCCGTGCAGTCTTCAGCGCGTTTTGGGGTCATACGGACACACGACCTCATTGACGTCCTTGCAGCTGCAACGACGCCGTCTCCACCGTCCTGAGCTGGAAGCAAAGGCTTCATTTGATCAAGCACAACCCATCCTGTTTCATCCGTGAACAAGCCGTCGAGCTCCTTCTCGCCCGCTGACAGTCCTCTCCAAATGAGAACCAAGCGGTGCTGCTCCACGTATCTCCTCAGCACGAGCTTCAGGTCGAGGAAGGTGGAGCCCGTACCAGCAGGGAGCTTGGATGCAGGAGTCTGGAGCCGAAATTTGACAGCGAACGTGTGCTCGGGTCTCGAAACATCCGGGTACGAGCAGCTCCGATGCGCCGACACGCTCTTACGGCAGCTTCCTCCGAGATGCCAGAGCACCCACGAGTTCCACGCCGCGTCGATTGACAGACGAAAGTCGAACGGTATCACACGCGTATCGCGAAGCTCAATTGTGGACAAATCGCTGTCTTGCTCTCCATCTAACGTCGTCCTGCTGCCGGGCATCGCACTGAGCGGCACTTCGTTGACCTCGTGCTCCTTAAACACGTTGTCCACCTGCTTAAATGCCGAATCCAGTCCGCTCGCCAGCATTTCCAGCTCTGTTCTGTCCGTGTCGTCCAGCTCGAGCTCCAAGTCCGTGATCCCTTCTTCATCCTCCGCCAACAGCAACGGGTTCGCGATAGACCCGAGCGCCGCCACTGTAGACGTTGCGCGGGGCGATTTATGGTCTTCTGTTCCCGTTCTCTGCCCCATCTTGGCCTGTAGTGATCTGCCCCACTTGAGATGGTCTGCTAGTTCCTCCCTCAGCTGTCGGTTCTCCTTCTCCGCGTCTTGGCGAGCGCTCAAGTGACGACGTGCGATGTGCCTCCAAGCCGGCACTGTACTAACGATTCTGAAGCTGCTCGAGGCGATATACTCCTGTCGTTTCTTCCGGACTGTTGCAAAATGCTCTCGGGCCTGTTGCAACTGCTTCTCGAGCTCCACGGACGCCACACGCAGCGCCATGAGCTCGCGCCGCTCTCGGTCTCTGGTTGGCGTCGTGTGGCTGCGCTTCTTCTTGGGTTTTCTCGCTGCAGGGACATTACCGGAAGCAGGAACTTTTATGGCTCGGTTGCCACTGCCCGTACATGTAGAGGCCGTAGTTGCAGCTTCAACGGAGCACTGCAGCGCCCGGGGCGACGTCATGGAGGAGAGCTCTTCGAGCTCTTCAAAAAAAGACTATTCTTTATAGCCAATCAAAACGATATTCGCAGTTGTGACGGTCGCCCTTTCTATGTTAGACCAAACTGGATTTCAGCCAATCGAATCCCGCCAAAAGTACACAAAGTGGTCCACATTACGTTACAAATGCACAACTGCCAATATCGTTTTGATTGGCTATAAAGAATAGTCCTCAAGATGGCTACATTGTTGCAGTGGTGGTCCTCGCGATGCCGTCCTCCTCGCTAGAGCCTTGCTCATTGATGTCACTTGCTACATCAATGTGCTCTAACGCCTCGTCCAGAAGTACTCGATCTAGTTGCACGGCAATCCGCAGAATGTCCTCTTCTCCTGACTTGACCACCAATTCAGTGAATTCGTTTGCCACTCTCTCGCGAGCTGGCGCGGCGCCGAAGCTCATGGGGACGACTCGAGTGCAAGACTCCACGATGGTGTAAGAGTCCGAGGTGGACGGGTGAACGACACACCAGCCCGTTTCGTCGGAGTGGAGCCCAGCAAAGCTCCCTTCGCCCTCCGTTAACGCTCTCCAGACGATAACCATGCGATTCTTCTCCTTGTAGCGCCTGATCGCACAGTGAATGAGCATGGCCGCCGCATATGTAGCCATCGAGATGCGGAACTTGACGGCTGTCGTGTTGTGCGGGTCTTCCACTTCTTCATAGTGCTGTCGATCCTCTTGACGATGAGCGAGAAACACCAACTGCCAGAGATAATGACAAGTCTGGCCAAACTCGAACGGCATCAGCTGCTTGGCGCAGGATTGGAAATACTCGGTGAATCCTTCCAGACTACGCGTGGTCTTGAACATGGAAGACTGCGGCGAGGTCGAGTCGGCTGTAGTTGTCTGGAAAATCTCGTCAGTCTGCCGATAAACTGTTTCCAGTTCCCGAACATACTGCTGCACAAGCAGCGGGACCGTCTGAAAAGCGATGTGTCTGTCAGGGATTTCAGCCGACCTACCAACCTGGTCTAGTAAGAGGCTGCGTAGGTCGTCAATTATCGCCGCTCGTCTGTTCACTTCGTCGCGGAGAAGTCTCCGATCATCCATGCAAGATTGCAAGACCTTCCTCTGGCGACTCGCCGTTGCTTTCCAGACCGACGTGGCGACATCCTTCTTCGAGTTGCTCTTGATCTCCTGTATTTGCTTTGACAGTTCGTCAACTTGCCAAAGAAGCGCCTGCCGCTCGCACTTCCGGCGCTGAGTCGACCTCTGTCGGCGGATACGGTCTTTCTGTCTGCGGATTTCACGCTTGACCTCGTCGTCGCTTTCGCGTTGGTTTCGAGAAGACCGTGGTTCGTGACCAACTTGGAAACCAAAACTTGCATCTTCGAGTGACATCGCCACGGGTAGCGGCATGAGCACGAAGTCAACCAGTGCGTCTTGGAAAAACCCCGGTTTAAAGATGATCGAGTCCTCCATTCTGCTCTGAGGCGTCTTGGTATCAGGCCAGGGGAATGCGAAATGATTCACAACTGGGTCGATCGAGGACGGAGATGATGGATTATGACTCACGGAGCGTACCATCATCAAGTGCAGCACCACGCAGAGTGATTGCTGCAGTAGTAAATTAATACCGAGACGGCCACCTCCTTTCACGAACCAAGAGCTTAGCAAGTGGATAATCTGCTACATGTACAAGAATCTTCACGTTTCGCTTCACTTTCGTTCCCTTTCAATGTGCCACGTTCGCGAGTGTGTCGTCAAGGAGCATCTCCTCGAGAGCTTTCAGTACTGTTTGGTTCTCCTCTTCTCCAGTGCGCACGACCATGTCGGTAAACTCGTTGACGACTGGTACACAAGCCGCAGAGCTGCTGAAATGCATGGGAACATGGCGGAAGCACGTATCTAACACCGTTCCAGTGGCAGTGGCGACTGTGGATGGACGAACGATGCACCAGCCCGTCTCGTCCGAATGCATGCCACGAAACAAGCCCTCGCCCTCCGTGAAAACCTTCCACACGACCACCACGCGGTCGATTTCCTGGAAGCGGCGCGCCACCACTCGCTGCAGCAGGGACACCGTCTCGCCCATCCGTCGACTTGTGATGCGGAACTTCATGGCAATGGTGTTCTCCGGGTCCTCCACGCCCTCGTAGATCTCCCTGTCCTCCTGCCGGTGCTTCAGCTGCGCCAGGTGCCACATTGAGTGGCAAGTTTGTTTGAACTTGAACGGCAGCGTTTGTCGGTCGGTGTGCTGATAGTATTCTGTCGCTCCTTCCCTGTGTTTGGTGACCAAGGGAGTCTCCATTGTCGAGGATAGCTCGCACGCGTTGCTAATATCGTCCGCCTGGAGGTGAACCGCGTGGAGTTCCTGCATGAACGTCTCGAAAAGAGCCGAGTCCGTCGGTTCCAGGCGCATCCGCTTCTGAACGCGAGGGGCTTCCGCAAAGTCGCCGTTAGAGATCGCGCTGTCGTGAACGCGCTTCTTCAGGAACCCGCACAGATCCTGGATCAAAGTGGCTCGTGAGCTGATGGATGCTCGTAGATGCAGATGCTCCTTCTCGGCAGCCTCGCGATGTTCCTTCTGGCGACTTGCGATGGCTTTCCACAAGCAGTTCGACAGCGCCAAGTCTGTGGTCGGCGAGGCTCCTCCATCGCCGGGCGAGTCCTGCAACTTGTCCAGTTTGGCGGATAAGTCGTCGATTTCTCGACGTAGCGCTTCCTTCTCTTCTTTCTGTCGCTGTCGATAGATACTGCGTCGAATCGCGTCTTTCGAGCGCTGACGCTGCTGCTCCGTCGCCACGACTGGAGCCTTGGGTGGAACTCTTGAATCTTTTGGCAATATGGTAGTCGGCTGGGGCAGTCGAGGTGCGCCGAAGACCTCCGGTTCGGTCGAAGTTATGAGCGACTCCGCGTCCGCTAGCAGACCATCTTGATCGATGTCGTCAAAAGTTAGAGCTGTGGGCAGTGCCAGCTCGTCCGAGCCCTGGAAAAAGCCCACCAACTCGTCGAGAACGAAGTCATCCATCCTTTCGAGACTTGTCATCTTAAAAAGTGACGAACCACACCAGAAGTTTGAGTTAAAAGAATATGTACAGAGAGAGAGAGCGGGTAGGACAGGAGAAAACTTGCGGCTGGTAAGTTCCTTTCTGATGGGTAAGGCGAACAACAGCCACACGGTTCAAGAGAATGTTTGTTTGGCGGCACAATCGGCTGCTGTATGATGCAGGAAGGCTGCTTGAAAACACTTGAAAGTAATGTCGGCTGTCGTTGCAAGAAACGCGGTGCTAACATGGTGCTGCAAGGAGACAGACATTCGATCGCGTTCTACCCAGCACCAGCCTGAATCAGGGTACGCCATGGCAAATTGAGAAAGAACTGGAATCCATACACGAAGTGGATAGTTTCTCGACGAATTGCACGAATATAACTTAGAGATGCCTTGAGGATGGCATTGGTATGGGGCTCCAACGCTGCACGCCCGTCAACACACGCCTAGAGCTTCGTTCAGAAGCATCTCTTCCAGCTTCTGCATGCACTTCAGGCAGTCCTCCTCGCCTGCTTTGATGGCGGTGTCAGCGAACTGCTTCACTACTGCTCCGGAACTGGTGGCACCGCTGAAGTTGATCGGCACGAAGCGAATAACGGATTCCAGAACCGTGCCGGGACAGCCCACCGTTGGCGATGGATGAATGATGCTCCAGCCTGTTTCGTCCAAGTGCATCCCTGCGAACTTGCCTCCCCCCTCGGTGAATTTCCGGAAGACCACAACGACGCGGTTGGCCTCGAAGTATCGACGCTGGATGCAATGCACTACCAACGACTTTGCGCCATCAGGTGCTAAGACGCTGTACTTGACAATCGTTGTGCTCTCCGGAATCCATGGGGCTTCAATCTTCTCAACACCGGGACGGTTCTCCATGATGCACAGGCCGTCAATGCGTGGGCGCACACGGTCAAACCCGAATGGCGTTGTCGTTCTTCCTACAAGCTCGTGGTAAGTGGAATGCTCGAACACTTTCCTCGGAGGGTTGTAATATCCCTCCGTTTCCTCTTCGCTGGGCTCCGTCATCGACTCTTGGAGCACTTTGTCCGTCTTGGCGTAGACCTCATCCAGCTCCTTGATGTAGGTCTTGTAAAGCACCATGTCAGGGGTCTCTGTTCGCTGTTTCTTTACCGAGTGTCCAGTTTCCTCCGGTTGTTCCTCTCCGATTCTCTTCCTCACCAACGTGCCCAGGTCTTGAATGAGAGTCGAGCGTCGACTAACAGCTTCGTGGAGCCTCCTCCTCTGCTCTTCGGCGTTAAGCCTGGCCTGCAGGTGGCGGTTGGCCAGGGCCTTCCACACGGCCGTCTGCGTCAGCCCGACGCTCCTGCTCTTCACAGCCTCTTTACTCTGTTGTAGCTGCGCCAATTGTGCCGTAAGCTCCTCCACCTCTTTGTACAACGCATTCTTCTGGTCCTTTTGCTTCTTTCTATACGTGCTTCTTCGAATGGCGTCGCGCGAGCGGACGTCCTCCACGACGGGAGGGCAAGGAGATGAGGAAGAGGCTACGCTCTCGCACTCGACCGACGTGCAGTCGCTGTCGGTTGCAGAGTGATGGTCTTTGTCTTCCGAGCAGCTGAAGAGGGCGTCGATTGCCGTCACGTCCAGCAGCTGCAGCGCCACCTCCGTGCCCGGGAGCGAGAGCAGCGTCTCGCTCTTGTCCAGCGACTGGATCAGCTCCGAACCCGGGACCAAGGGCTCGTCCAGGTTGTGCAGGAAGCCCATGACTTCGTCCAGGAACACCGCGTCGGTCATGCTGAGTGAGTGATGGAAAAGGGAAATGCGGAATGCGACAAGACGCTGAGGGCAAGTTGCCGGCAACTTGATCGCGTAACGTGAGCTTATCCGGACGATCTTGTGGTATCCGGAGGCGTAATCGTACTAGGGGAAGGGTGGTTAAGCAATCAGGAAGTAGCCAATGGGAGGAGAGAGAAGGGTTTAGACCAATGGGAAGGGAGAAGGACTGACCAATCGGAAGCATGCAAATGTTGACGAGAATGATGGTCAGATGTCGGAATAATCAATATGGTGTGGTGCACACGAGTCTTACCGCGAGCTTTGTCAATGTGCTCTTCTTGGTGTCCCAAGAAGAGACAACGACATAGACGCACACGAGTGCTCAGCTCACCCAATCGAGGCGAATCGGCCCTATATTTGGAAGATGATCGTCTCTTCCTCATGTGGAACATCTCTCCGGAGGGTGAAATAGTCACGATGAAGAAACAGCATGGATGTGTGTCCAGCCCCATCGGAGACTGGTGCGACGATCTGTGTAGGAGTGCAGCGCGTTTCAACTCGACGCAGCCAGGTGAGGTCATTTATACGGCATTCTCCGCGACTCGCTTGAGGCAGACAAGGCACATGTGGCCAAGCGCATGGAGAAGCTGCTCGCCGACGATATCCTGACTGGATTCGAGTGCTGATCGCACGAGGAAGTTGATGTAGAATGTCAAATAATACTTGAAGTAAAATCATACAGAGCACAGGGAAGCATTAAACTGTGAATGGAGCTGCTGTGTGATCCGAATTCAACAGTCAGTCCCAGCCAGAACATCGTCCAGCAACAATTTCCCCAGCGTCTCACTCATACCCCGCTTGTCTGCCTCGAGGGAATCGTGCAGCACCGTGTAAAACTCTTGAATCGGTCGACCATGAAGGTCCTGCGAGTCGAAAAGCATGGGCACCTGCTGCACACAGACTTTCATCAAGACGCCGCTCGATGACGGCTGCATACATATCCACCCAGTTTCGTCAGCATGTAGTCCACGGAACTTGCATTCCCCCTCGGAAGACATTTTCCAGACAAGTACGAGGCGGTTGTCTTCTTTGTATAAGCGCGATACAAAGCGCTGGGCTAGCATGCCCGAGTCGCGAGACTTGAGCACACGAGTCCTAATGAACACATCATTGTCAGGGGCCACTCTGCCACCAGCTAGTGCAGGTTCATCCTGCTGGTAGAAACACTTCCACAGCGCCCGGCACGTCTGGCGAAAGTTGTATGGTAGTGATACCTCGTTGATATGCTCGAAGAATGCCACGTCGCCGCTAGGCCCCCGTGTATGGACGGAGTTGATCGCTGTTCCAGCCAAAGCTGAGAAATCGCAGGCATCCATGACGCTTTCGACGCGGGCGTAGCAGCCTTCGAGCTGCTGCAAGTATGTCATGTAGAGCACAGACGTCATCGACTGCAGCGTCGGGACCTTGCGTTGGCTAGTGATACCGGCAGCATACTCTGTCATGATGGCTTCGCACTCACGACGAGTGGTAGGGAACCCGCGAAGCTCGTTCATATAGGCGGTCTGCAGGTTGACGGCAGCAAGGAGCCGCTGATGCTCCGCCTCTGATTTAATTCGTTCTCGTCGAAGTCGATTCACCTCGGCGATCAAGCGGTAGTGGATGACCTGGGCGCTAGCACACGTTCTCTTCTTCGCCACCTCTTGACTCAAATAATCTAGCTGGGCGGACAGCTCATCTACTTCTCGTTGGAGAAGCTCGCGGGTGTCTTTGAGTCGCTGGCGATACCGTCGTTGTCGGTTTTTCTCCTTCTTTCGCTTTCGCTCGTTCTTGCTGGTTGGGTCGGAGTCGTTGGCCGATTCGCTTGCATCTTCAATGGCCTGGGTGAACAGCGACGCTGTCAGTGCATTGCTGCGTTCTTGAGCTCCTGTCGTTCGAGGAGTGGCGGTAGAATTGAGGAAGCCGATGATATCGTCCAGAAATCCCTCGTCGGTCACTCCGTGCTCGGCCATTTGATGCATTGGTGTAGTCGTTATACGTGGCAGTGTGGTGTGCTGGCCTGAGCTGATCGTTCAGCCCCCCGGTCTTTGTATGGATGGGCTACGGTATCGTAGGTTCATGTTCGGACAGCCGCTTCGTCGAGGTGAAAAAGAACTGAGAACCCCAGCCCAGGAGCTCGCTGTCGCAGATCACCTGGAGCAACTCATCAGACTTGTGGATGACAGCCGGACGGACGCATCAATGCCATTCAGCAAGTGGGCAGGGCGAAGGAAACAGGCCATCCTACGCCAGTATCGTCGCCTTGTTTCGGAACGAGCGCCAGTGTTATTGGAGAGACAAGAGAAACTTCTAAACGCCCAGCTCACACACAAGTCACAGTGACACAACCACGGCTTGGTCAAAGGCAGATATTGAGTGGACCACACATTTATCAGCTCAAGAATCCAGTCTCTTTTTGACTATCATCCCGACAGCCCAATAATGGAGGACACCAATGTCGAGGACGTGGCCTTCTTGGCCGAAGTCACGGGCTTCTTGGCACAGTGCGAGGGGACTGGGAAGGTAACCGTGCAAGAGACGAGCTCCACCGACAACGACGGCCTTCTCCTCACCAGTCATCAACTGTTAGCGGAGACGGAAGAATTGCTCGCGTCCTCCAAAAACCCAAAAGACAACGAAGAACACGCCAATTCGACACCTTCCCGTTCTACATGTAGCTCTGTAGTGAAAGAAGCTGCCAAAACTCGTCAAGTTTCGGCTGAAGAGCGTCGGGAAATCCGAAATGTCCAAGCTGCCAAGCGACGACAGCGTTATCGTCAAAAGTTACGAGACGAGAAGGAGACGTTGACACAACAAGCCAGTGAGCTGTCGGGCATGTTGACGAGGCTACAGGTAGCGAAGGCGGAGCTCAAGGTGCGTCAGGCGGGGAACTTGGCGCTCGGGGCATGGAGAGCTGTTGCTACGCGGCAGTTGGAGCGACGACTGCAGGCGGAGCAGCTCCAGAAGCAGCTGAGAGCCGACGTGGTTGGACGCTCGAGGATGATTGACAAGATGAGCGCGTTGCTGCAAGATAGCTTGCAGGGAGGGGCGCAGTCTGAGAGGAAGCTTTCGTGGGAAACCGTGGAGTCGAGCGAAAGTGCGCTGTTGGCGACGCTGTCGTCCGAGCTGGATGACTTGTACGCTCAGACCGATGAGGTATTCCAGCACACGGAGTATAATGCAGAGATCTACAACTTGACACGAAAGCGTCATCGTGGGATGCTGTACTTCGACAGTGCGGACAGGATGGAGCTTCCCTGCGACTACGAGCTCGCTTGTGACGCGATGTCAGTTATAATGCTGTCAGAACCAGACGCTAATTTGCAGCTCGTAAACGCGCAGGATGTTGACGACACGATCACAGCGAAGTACGCGGCCACGTACAAGCTGAAGGAAGGTGGGAGCGCTAGATTTGTCGTGTACGGCGCAGGAAAGCGATACCAAGAAAAGGATCGATTGGTGTACATGTGGCGGAGTTTTACCGAAGGACAGGACGAACTCGACGGCTTGCAGTCGGATGAAACCTCGTGGGTGATTGTGCGCCGCTGGCGAAAGGAAGAGCGCGAAGACTCGTCATCCGCGTCCTCCTCAATTCTTGAGAGCTATACGCGCATGGTACCTGTGGGATTCGGCAGCACTTCAGCTCGCAACGAGGACATCGACCGGTTTGTGAAGATTTTGGCGGAGTCAGGCGAACAAGAAATCAAGGATATGATTGGAGCTATGGAGAACTTAGTGATCAATGATCAACGATCGTAGTTAAGTCCGTACTTCGATACTTTAATGTCTATTGAAAAAATCAGCAGCTCAACGATGCCATCAAAAACTCCATCTCGCTGGTCCGTTCAGAATTCGGACTCGGAATCGCTTCGGCAGAAGCTCTCCGTGTGCCTGAACACGTACGAAGTAGCATACTCGTTGTCGAACGGCTACTTGGTCTCCTTGAAGCTTGAAGCAAGCGCCCGTCATAAGCCGAAGATGTCGACAGAGGTACAACCAAGTTGATCTTCTTTCGGGTACGGTTTCCATGAAAACTTAGGAATG
>JAABLK010000120.1:0-30358 GCA_012295415.1 Phytophthora chlamydospora | reverse complement strand
TAATGTCTATTGAAAAAATCAGCAGCTCAACGATGCCATCAAAAACTCCATCTCGCTGGTCCGTTCAGAATTCGGACTCGGAATCGCTTCGGCAGAAGCTCTCCGTGTGCCTGAACGGCGTACGCGTGCACGTACGAAGTAGCATACTCGTTGTCGAACGGCTACTTGGTCTCCTTGAAGCTTGAAGCAAGCGCCCGTCATAAGCCGAAGATGTCGACAGAGGTACAACCAAGTTGATCTTCTTTCGGGTACGGTTTCCATGAAAACTTAGGAATGCCTTGTTAACAGCAGTATGGCCCTTGAAGTCACCGATGCAGATATCAGACTCGGAACTTTGCAAGCTACACTTACAGAAGTCTACTTGACGCATTTGCGTGAGCGATCAAGCGGAAAGCGTGCTCCTCAAGCTCACTTCAGCTAACGCATCGCCGAGTTGCATCTTCTCCATCATTTGCTCCACCTGGCGGTTGTCTTCTTTCCCAGATGTGACTAACACCTCCGTGATCGGATCAAAGTCGGGATTGCACGAAATATTCGAGCTGAAATGCATCGGGACGAGCCGCACACAAGTTTTGATGAGCGATTCCGTACTAGCAGGTCCTTCCAACGCTGGCATCGTAGCACCCGTGTCCTTTTGCCCCGGCTGAACGACGCACCACCCCGTTTCGTCCGAGTGCATGCCTTCAAACTCGCCCTCACCCTCCCACAGCTGTCGCCAGATCATCACCGTACGGCTCTCCTCAACGTATCGTCTTGATACGAAATGCGTCTGCAAAGACACCAATCCACCGGTTTGCAGTCTGCACTCCACGCGAAATCTCACAGCAATCGTATTTTGCGGATCCTCCACGCCACCATACTCTTCTCTGTCAAGCTGTCGGTACGGCTGCCGCGTGACCTCCCACAGAGCCAGACGCGTGCGCTCGAAGTCGAACGGCACCCGTAGCAAACCCACATTCTCGAAATACTCAATGTTTCCATCTCGTCTCATCGGCGGCTTGGAAGTCAAGAACGGACCCGCAGTGGGTACCGTCTCACATGACTCGAAGACATCGTTCGTCTTGGCGTAAACTGCATCTAGCTCATCCAAGTAAGCCTCAAACAACCTGCCATCACTAGGTTGTCCTCGAACCTTCCTCACCAAGCACGAATCCGTCGTTTTAGCGTACTCTCCCATCTCTCGAAGCCGTTTGCGCAGTGTGTCCTCCACGTCCTGAATCAACTCTCGCCTCCTCTTCACTGCCCTTCCCAACTTTCCCTGTTGAGTTTCCGCAGCACGTCTGCCTTCCAGCTGCCGCATGGCGATGGCTCGCCACGCAGCTCTTGCCATCCCACCGCTGTCTGCTTTGCGTCTCTGCTGCAGCTCCTCGAGGCGCGCCGCCAGCTCCACTTCCTGGCCTTGCAGCGTCTGCCATTCCTCCTTCAGCCGCTTACGGTACGCGTCGCGGCGCTTGCCAGCCTTGACGTTGCGGATGGCTCGCTTGCTTGCTTCTTCGTCCGAAGATGGACCCTTTGAATTGACCTGTTCGTCTCGACTTGTGGTGTGAGCGGTGACGTGCTTGGTGATGGCCCTCGTGGACAAAGTGTCCACTTCGTCGTCCAAGAAGCCCGAAATGTCCGACAGGAACGCGGCCACGGCAGCCGCCTCGGGCGCCAGCTCCTCCTTCCTCGACATCGTGCAGGTGTGAGACCGTAACCAGAAAAAAATGTAACCCAGATGTAACCCAAAAAATCCCTTTTGCATCATACCCATAATCAATCGACAAGTCGGACAGCAAGACATGACGGAAGACGAGCAGGTCGACTCCGCGCTGCTGGCCGACGTATCGAGCTTCCTGGCCGAGTTGAACGCCCCCTCTTCACCGCCTCCCAGTGCTGTACCGCATTGCACCGATGATGGGCTGTTGCTGGCCTCACACCAGCTCCTGGTAGACACTGAGTCGCTGCTCTCATCTCTCCCATCAGAAAGCCGACAAGAAGCTCTAAAACCTCAAGAAGCAACACAAGACAAATCCATAGAAAGTCTCAAAGCTAATGCAAGCACCGCGATTGCAACCAAGGAGAAGATGTCAGCCGACCACCTGAGGGAATTCCGCAATGCGCAGGCGGCTAAGAGACGACTACGGCACCGTCAGAAGCTGAAAGCAGAGAAGGAGACTCTGCAGCAGCAAGAGGTGGACCTTTCCAGTCAGTTGGGCAGGCTGCGAAGAGCTCAGTTAGAGGAAGGAAAGAGGTGCCGAGTGGACGATACGTCCTTCAGAGTGTGGAGAGCCATCGCGACGAGGCAGAGGGAGAAGCGAGCGGAGTCGGAGCAGGCTCAGAGACACTTGAGAGCGGCGGTGATTGGCCGTGCCAGAATGATTGATCAGATGAACGCCTTGTTGCAAGTATCACAGACAACGGAAGCGAAGGGTAGGCTGTGTGAGAAAGCTCAAGGTCAGCGGAATGAAGGGGACGTGCTGTTCAAGAACTTTATACGCGAGCTGGACGTGATTTACGCCCAGACGGATGAAGTTATGCGAGAAGCCGACTTCAAGCTGGCGTCGAGGCTTGAGTACAAGCCGCAGCGAACGCAGAAGCAAGGCGTGGAGATCTTCGACAGCGCCGATAAAACGGTTATCCCTTTCCGATTCGAAGATACGACGCGTGCGATGTCGTTGCTGATGATGACGGACCCTGAGGTGCTTCTCCAAAATCCAGATCTACAAGAGACGGAGGATACAGTTACAGCGAGGTATACGTCTAACGTGGATTCCCACCTCGGACCAGGTGCGTGCGCAAAGCTAGAGGTTTCTGCCGTGGCTAGGAAATACCGAGAAGCCGACCGCGTCGTGTTCGTGTGGCGTGCTCTCAACGAGGGCCAAGGGGAGCTATCTGGATACCATACCGATGAAACGGGATGGCTCGTTTTGCGGCCGCAGCAGTTTGGTGTTTCCCAATCGACCGTTCTCGAGAGCTACGTGCGCTTCGTGCCCATGAGTGTTACCGGCGCAGCGAGCAACAAGGTCAATAGAGACCGGTTTGCTGAGGTTGTTGCGAAAACGGGTGAGGATGAGGTCAACGAGATGATGCAAATGTTGGAGAAGATGTTGCTGAGAGACGGCAGCTTTTAATTTCCGGGGTGATGTGCCTGCATAATAGAAATCTACTCGATACAGTATCCCATAGCTACCTGTGTCAGTGACAGCAAGTGCAACGAACCCGACAGAGCCCCCGGTCGGCCATCTTGGTGAGCTATAGCTCCATGGGTATTGGCAAAAGCATGGTGGCAGGCTGGTTATTTCGCTTAGCTTGGCTTTCGAAACAACTAAGAGTAAATAGGATTTCGTGCCCTTTCCAGCATCGTTTTGATCCCTAAACCTTCATTTTGGGCGTCTGCTTAAAAAAATATTGCAACGCTCAATTCATTTTTTTTAAATCAAATGTACAGTACTTGTCATTAGCATTTCACAGCTCTCCGGTCGATCTTGCATGTCATATTCTTCAACGCTGGCATCTTACAGAAGGAGGGAGTCCATCATACGCGCAATCTCAGAACCTTCTTCCTCCACTGATGTCACGACAAGCTTTGTAAATTGATATCCATCCACCTCCCCGCCCGGCACATTGGTCGTGTCCATTGGTATGAAGCGTACGAAAGTCTGCATCACGGTTCGCATCAGCGGCTCGTCCAAGTTATTTGGGCGTACCACACACCAACCGGTCTCGTCCGAATGAACCCCCGAAAATGCGCCTTCTCCCTCCGACAATGCTCGCCACACGACAACCATTCGATCCGTTTCCACGTATCGGCGCATCACAAAGTGCACTAGCATATCCACGTGCTCCCCGGACTCCCTCGAAGCTGACATGCGTAACTTGACTGCAACTGTATTATCAGAATCAGCCACGCCATCGTAGTGATATCGGTACCTTTGTCGATACACGTGAAGCATCGATTGCCACATCGCACTGCAGGTCTGCTCGTAACTGAACGGTACCAGCAGTACGTCCAGGTTGTCGACAAACTCGACGTCTCCTTCTCGCCTCCGCTCAGGTCCAATTCGATACGACACCGCCGGGTTCTCCTCTGCCTTACAAGCTTGAAAAACTGCATCCGTTTGCTCATAGATCACATCCAAATCGTACAGAAATTCCTCGAAGAGCACGCCATCGTCCGGGGTCAGTCCCACGTCGCTCTGCCTCGGAACAATCTCCGTGCTCATCCCATCCTTCGACCCATACAGTCGCTCTTTCATCATTTCCCCAGCTTCGTCGATAACCTGAGCTCGACTCTTGATAGCATTTCGCAGTCTCCGATGCTGTTCCTCCGCCACCAGGCGCCCCTCTTTCTGCCTCGTGGCAACCGCTCGCCACAATGCCACCCCCGTTCTGTCACCTTGTAGGAACTTGACCCTCTTCCTGGCACGCTGCAACTGATTGAGCTGCTCCGACAAAACCTTTTCCTGTTCTTGCAGCATTTCTCGCTCGTTTTCCACTTTGTTGCGGTACTTTAGTCTCCTCTTGGCAGCTTGCGCAGTTTTGGACTTCGACTCGGTGGTGCAGTCGTTGCTCGATTCGAGGGGAAGTGTCCCGGTATCTGCGTGGAGCAGGTCGCTGTCGAGCAGCAGCTCGGGCGTTGCATCGAGGTGGTCGGAGGCAGGCAAAGACTCGTGCGCGTACTTGTCCAGGAAATCGACAACGTCGGCGAGGAAGGCCTCGTCGTCGAGCATCGGAGACCGAAATATGTGGACCACGTCGACGACTGACTTTTGGCTTTTTCACTGATTGGTAAATGGGCATCCGCAGCGCTTTAGTGCCTGTATGATGGTGGTTTATCGGAGGCCAACAGGTTTCGCCAGACGGAATTTTTCTTCTGCCTGCTGCTAATAAATCGCATCCGAGTCGTGCAGAACTCTTCATAGAGCTTCACTTCGTTCTCCCTGGATGCAGAATATTCCCAATCTCCTGAGTCGCTTTGGCGCAACTAGCGACGGAGTTTCTCAATCGATTCACACTTCTCCTTGGTTACCTCTGCGCTATCGTTCCGGAGAAACTTCGCTCTCATAGCAACTCAGCTGCCCCAACAAACGTTTTTCTTCACTGAAAAGAAAACCAAGGTTTCCAGATCAAGGCGTGACGCAGCAGCCATTTTAGTATTTCGGATGTACAACCAAACCCAGCTCGCACTGGCTTACAGCAAAGTATTCGATGTGAAACACAAAGCAGCAGCATTTTCCAAAGCATTTTTGCAGGAACTGTTTGTTTTCTTACGCTGAAACGAAGCACGGTGTTCTCGAGTTTCGATCCATCAATGACGATTACTTTGATTAAGACGAGAACAAATCACAGAGTCGAGTTTCTCGAGGAGCCCAACGTTGACGAGAACTCGGTTGATGAGACTTCATCCGGCAACGGAACAGGGCGAATAGCAAGGGGGAAGCATCGCAAGGAGAGGTATCCAGACGTGAGGTCTTACTTCCGGTACCTGCTTGATCGTGTGGAGGTCACTTTCCATCGCTATGGCCACGCGGAAGAGGACTCGTTCACCATTCCGCTCTTGTTCAGCAATGTGTACGACGAGGTGATCGAGGCGGTGGCGTCCCACCTGGGAGCTGGTACCATTGTTGTGCCAGAAAACACGGCTGAAAAAGTTCCAGCTCAGGTCTTGGCACCAACAGGACAAGATCATTCGCGCGATTGACATCGTCGTGGGTGAAACGGCACTGAGCTGGAAGCTGAGTGACAAAATGTACTAGGGTCACTGTGAGATCTCTGCGCTATTCACAAACGATACTACGGAAAGCTGGCTGGATGTGACTACATGTCGTAAAAGTCCATTGACAGCCTTGAAATGCGACGCTCGGATGGATAGTTTCCATGGGTTGGGCGAAACAACAATTGATTGCGTCAGTAGTCGATGAATTGCCTTCCAGTCTGGATGTTTGACAATTTCAAGTAGTTTAGAAACATTCACGCCGGAGCGATTAACGAACTGCAACAGCACTGATTATTTTCTCGCTATACATGTAGAATTAGCTACGCGAAGTAGATATTCCGGCCAGCGCGTCGTCGAGCATCAGACTTTCAAGCCCTCTCATCACTTTTTCCTGATCCTCATTATTGCATTTGGTTAGTACGTCCTGGAACTGACCCACTACAGACCCGCGCCGCACAGCATTCCTGTAGTGCAACGGTGTTTGACGCACGTGCATCTCCATCCACGTCCCGCCTTGGCTTGTAGATGGCCGGAAACGGCACCATCCTGACTCGTCCGAATGCATCCCTTGGAAAATCGCCTCTCCTTCAAAGAACATTTTCCACACAAACACCACACTGTCGCCTTGAACGTAGCGCCGCAAAACCATACGCTGCCGCATCGACACCGTTTCTCCCGTATTGAGTACTTTCGTAACGCGAAATGCCATCATGATCGTGTTCTCTGGGTCCTCGATGTTCTCGTACTCTGTTCGATCGTGCTGACGATGCTCTAGCTTCGTCAAACCCCAGAACGCCCGGCAAGTGGGTTGGAAAGGAAACGGATGGAGCCTTTTGTTCACGTGCAGGAGCTCCTTCAGGCTGCCGTCCGATGGGTTCTTGACCATCGAGTTCGCAACGCCTTCCTTCATCGAGTTCAAGCCGGACGCACGAAACACCTCGTCGATCCGCGTATAATTCACTTCGACTTTCTGGAGTAAGGCATCAAAGAGAGCTGCATCTGGTGGCTGGAGACTCTTCGTTCGGGACAGTACTCGACTGGAAGCATTTCTCGCGACTCGTCTCGAGATGACTGTATGGAGATCCTTGATCAGTTTGGCCTTCACGGACACAGCGGTGTGAAGTCGCTTCTGTTCACTCTGAGACCGCCTTAGTGAGTCGAGTTCCCAAGTAGCGACCGCTTTCCAGAGCTCATTGCTACTATTTCCACAGGAACTGTCGTCCTGAAGGGATGGGGTGTTTCTCGTCCTGCGGTGCAACCCACTTTGACGTAGCGACTCAAGCGTCAAAGTGAGCTCGTCGATCTGGTTCTGGAGCTCTGCCCGCTCGTCCTTCAATTTCTGGCGATAAATCCGTCGCCTCTTCGTCTCCTTCTCGCGCGTCAAGGCCCTCTTATCGGCGTTTTCCTCGCTGTCGTTGCTGCTGTTAGTGTGCGTGTCATTGGGTAACAGGAGACCGAGCGCACTCAGACAGTCCTCCTCCTCATTCAATCCACTCGCGGAATTCACGCTTGACAGCTCCAGTGTGTCAGCCGCCAGCAGAGTCGCCAATTCTTTAAGGAAAGCTTCGTCAGTCGCCAACGAGTCCGTCATGGCTACCTGGTCAGCTTTTCTGTTGTGGCCTTGGCAGTCCAATCTGCTTACTAACTGAGTCGAGCCACAAACAGCGAAGATAAGTCCATACTTCACCCCATATGCGAATTTCAGATGCTACGGTACAAGATGATCGCCTTCTCTACCGAAGTCGAGAGTTATCGAGAAGAGCTGCAAGGACGTGCAGGTGAACGAGGACAGCATTCGTCTGCTAAACAGACTCCGGTATGTGAACCGTTTCCGCCGCAGTTGCTGCTCGGTCCACCATCCAAGAAGAATCGGGTGTAGCAGACTTACCTACTGTACCCGACCGTCGGGTGCAGTAGGCCAGTTAAAGGTCATGACGACCGAGGACGAGTCGTTCCTGGCCGACCTCGCGGGTTTCCTCAATGAACTCGGCGATGTGGCACCCTCTGATGCTGCCGGTAATGGCACCATGGACTTGCTGGTGGACAGCAATGATCTTCTAGTGGAGACCGAAGCCCTGCTCGCCTCCTACGACAGTTCGAGAGCAGTACCAATAGTCAGCACCAGCGTGGCAAGTCCACTTGCAGAGAGTTCGTCGACTGCAGTCGATGATCGGAAGGCCGTCCAGAACGCCCAAGCAGCCAAACGACGACTCAAGTACCGTACTAAGCTCAAAAAGGAGCGCTACACACTTCAAGAGCAGGAACAAATTCTGACCGAGCAGTTGGGCCATCTCCAGCACACAAGGAAGAAGCCCAGACCTTTGCAAGCGAAGAATAATGGCTTACCGCTGTGGAAGGCCGTTGCCACGAGGCAAAGAGAAGGGCGAGTCGTGGCTGAAGAGCAGCGGCGACGGCTGACAGACGCCGTTGATAGCCGACATTCGGTCATTTCAGAGATTGGCGAGATGGTGCGACAACGTTTGTACGGGGTGAAGACGCCTATGATATGCGAGGAATCCGCATCTGCAAACGCCGTGCAACTGAGCACGGATGATAAAGCATTGTTCGAGGACTATTTGCAAGATCTTGACTTGGTGTATGCGCGGACGGACGAAATGTTCGGAGCGTGTGGAGTGGAGCCGCGCCCTGTCATTTCCTACCGGACGGGACCTGAACGGAAGTTTGAAGGAGACTGGGAGTTTCAAGACAGCCTGGACGTGCTACTGATCCCATTCACCTTCGAGCAGACGTGCAGTGCCATGTGGCAGTCCATGGCTCATGTTCACAGGCAGAAAGACCGCTCTCACTACGCTGGGGTTGGCGATCCTGAAAACACGATTGCAGTCAAGTTTCGCTTGTGTTGCTCCAGTACAGAAGGTGAACCGGCCGCTTTGCTGGTTCACTTGGCTATGCGTAGATATGCGGAGGCCGAGAGAATGGTGCTGGTGTGGCGAGCTTTGTCCGACGGTGAAGGTGCGTTTTCCGGGATGCATTCTGACGAGACTGGATGGAGTATCGTACGACCAAATGGTGTGAGCGATGAAGAAGAGATGCTATTCGGCACGATCATGCAGACGTACGTGCGTTTCACACCCATGACTGTACCGCATGGGTCGAGTGACCAGGTAACTACGGATCAGTTTGTCAAGCTGGTCGCTACCTCTGTAGATGAAGACGCTGCCGAAGTTGGACGGATGATGGACTCGCTCCTGCTTTGACAACTCTTGCGATCAAGACTTGGTGGTTCAGACGCCAGGGATTTAGGCAAACTTAGTTTTGCGTTAGCGAATGATACTTGCACGGTGAACCGACAGGGGGGCGCGAAGTACTAGCGAGTACTTCTGCAATCTCATCGGAATCGAGGATACGGAACCTGAAAGACGAGCAGTTCTCGCGTGTAAAGAGATGGTAGGAATGGGTTTTGGGAATGGTTTTACGCAGTTCTGGGCGCTGGATCGTTATGAATGATGCATCGACATGTTCAACTGGTGTCCGTCGCCTTACCAGCTTAAGCAATGATTGACGCACAAGCCTAAAAGGGTGTTGCTGAAGCTCACCTGCCATTAGACGATCCTGTCCGTTGCCGAGTAGCGTGGTGATGGGTTTCTTCATGGCCTCGATCAACTGCAGTTCCTAACTTTCCAGTTTTGACTGCAGAGATCATTTAACAGGGAAGTATCGTACTAACTCGACGGAGCATCGACAGTCAGCATTTATAGTCAGGTGCGGCACCGACAAGCAGAGATATTCAATTATGACAAATATTCACACAATAAAAATGAGCCCGACGCGAATTGCCACTTCGAAGACGATGCGCGCTTAAGACAAAAATGATGTCAAGTTGCCGTTCGCGTCGATCTCCAAGCCGTCCGTCGCTAGTGCATCGTCCAGCAGCAATCGCTCCATCATCCGCTCGATTTCCTGGTTATCTTCCACTCCTGTCTTCACAAGCAGCTGCATGAATTGGTCCAATTTGCCTTCTTTCTCCGCACTTCCGTCTTGAAAGTGCATCGGCACCAGGCGAATACGCGCCTGTACGAGCGTCGAGGTAGGATCAGCAAGGAAATCCGCATCGCGCTCTGGTGAGTGCACAATGCACCAGCCTGTTTCGTCCGAATTCATCCCAGGGAACGCGCCGTCTGCCTCGCAAAGTGCTCGCCACACCACCACCATCCGACCATTCTCGATGTACCTCCTTGCAACATGAAACGTGCGCAGATTCAAAACATCCCCATTTTCTCGTCGAAGTGGCGAGCAGAACTGCAGCGCCAGCGAGTTCTCCGGGTCCGGCAACTCATCGTATACCACCCTTCCCTCCTGTCGATGAGGCACACCGGATAATTCCCACACCGCATCACACGTACGCTGGTAACTGAACGGCACTCTTCCCACGCCGATGGTCTCAAAGTACTCGGTCTCTCCGTCCATCTTCCTGGTCGGTTCCCCACTCAAAATGCCTCCGGGCGTCGGAGCCATCCCCACGGACTCGAAAACCTCTTCCAGCCGTTCATACAGCGCGTCCAGGTTCTCGAAGTACGTATTGTACAGCATGGCATCTTTCGTGCCGAGTCTCGCCTTCTTCTCCAGAACCTCGTGAACGTCCACCTCGGCCACTTTTTCCACCTCGCGCACCCTTTTCCTCAGCACGCGTTCTAGATCTTGGATCATCACAGCCCTGCTGTTCACTGCAGTCTGCAGTCTCTTTTGCAGAGCCTCGGCCTCCATTCTGCTTTCGTATTGGCGCATGGCGATGGCCCTCCAGGCCCCCAGCGCCAGCGTGTCGGTCGGAGAGCTCTGGCTTTCCTCTTGGCTCTTGACCTGCTTCAGTTTCTCCAGTCTTTGGCTCAATGCCACGTCCTGTTGACGCAACGTCGCCCATTCCTCTTTCAGTCGCTTGCGGTAGGCATCTCTTCGTTGGCCAGCCTTCTCCCTGGCAATATTCCGTTTCGAAGTGCTTGAGCCACTTGGCAGTGCCTGCTTCTCGTTTGCGTCTTCGTTATCAGTTGGCAATAGTTGCTTTACGTTCGAGGAGTGATGGTCATTATTGTCGCCGTTGCCGTGCAACGACTGCAACAGCGCGTCCGTGTCCGCCAGGAGCTGCTGGCTGTCCACGTCGTCGAGCTTGAGCGTGGAGGCCACAGAAGGAGCGCCTTCCGCTCCGCCTTGCGCGAGCAGGAAGCCGCTCACGTCACGCAGGAGCTGGTCGTCGGCCATCGGGAGAGAATGACAAAGTGGCAGAGTGCGCTCTTGTGTTTTCCTCGCTGCTCTCAAGATTGTCAATTGGTGTGTGTAGCGTGCTGTAATCATTGTCACAAAAAGGACATTACAAATCCTGAGCATTTTCCAACAATTGTAGCAGTGGCAAAAAGTGTCCATGCTTCAAGGCTAGTATGCAGCTCGAGAATTTGGACATTTTGAAGAGAATGCCCCCGTGGGATTCCACAACTCGGTCGGGGGCTACGGGGAGAACTGAGACTTACTGGAAGCAAAAGGAAAGCTATCCTCACGTGGCTTATCGCTCTTCGTCAGTTTAGAAAATAACCTCGTCAACCTATCGTGGGGGCAGAAATTATCAATATGCTTCGCCCAGTTGACAAGCTCAAACAGTTTTGAGCTCAGTCTGCTGACGATTGGCCACACTCGCAGATGCAGGGACTAATATGGCCGAATCGTCGTCGCCGAAGTGATCCGTCAACATCTTGAATGTTCTACCTTTTCTTGCTGAAAAGTGTTATGCGCTCAATCAACGTTTGTAGCTTCGGGTTGGTCCACACGTCGTCGGCTACCTTGTCGAGAGCTAGCAGGTTGAAGCTCTGAAACCAGTCCTTGCGCTGCTAGCCGGAGACTCGGAAGCCAGTCATGAAGATGTCAACGAGAATGTGGACTTCAACTTGTTGGTGTGCAATTGAAAACTCCAACAGAAGGATCCCCCCCCAAAAAAAAAAAAAAAAACGAGAGGAGATGTCTTTTTCGCCCGGGCAAACGAATCAAAGGCTGCACAGCAATCCTCGAAAGGCGTTTGTTGTAACTATTGGAGTCGTTTGTCTGCAGGAAAGCAATGAGAGCGTGGTGATGGGGACGAACTTGTTGCGCAGGAGAGAGACATAGCGGACCGCATTTGGCACAGACCGACTGACTTTGAAGGGAAGTTTGCCGGAATTGTTAGGAATGAAAGAGCTTCTTTCAAAGAGCGCGGTGCGTCATGGATGCAGTCTCAGCGAATAGATTACCAGCCCCGTCGACGGTGCTTCGGCGGGACGGAAGGTTGGTACTCCCGCATATTGGTCCAAACAAAACTGCAACTCTTGAGTGAATCGTACAGATTTGTCTTCGGAGCCTCATTGAAGCACGCAGGAGGTCGCTATATCTGCCAGCTTACCGTTGCCTCCGGCGCTGAAAAAAGGCTTCAAGAACCAGGATTAGCTGTCTCGCGTCAGTGATGCCAAGATAGCACGATGTTCACCCCTGGTTGTCTCCGATAAATAGATGCCCAAGTGACTCGGTCAAGCTCTCGACCCAATGCTCATCGAATGGTGTGCCGGAATTCCGCTCATTCCTGATCCCAGCACCAGGCAGGAAGGTGTCTTCCGCAACGCTATCATTGAATTCAGACATCCTTGAGCAACATCATGGTATCTTCACCCCGACGATTTACTCAATCGCTGCTGTTTCTGCTGTGTTGTCTTCACGTTGCACGGAGCTGCATTCATGATTCACTGGACCACAAGTTTGTCGCCGGAAGCCAAAGCTACGACGATAGTCACCCTTTCCTGGTGAGCGAGCGGAAGCGCAGACTTGGCGCCGAAAGTGAAGCGGAAGACTCCAAGCGCCCATCAGCCAACAGAGAACTCGGATCCTCAGCTTTTCAGCCGATTCGCATCACTCCACACTACGATACTTCCAGTCTCAGCAAGCTTTCAAACACCACGCGTGCAGAGGTTTTCAAGGTGGTTGGAGAGGCCATCCGACGTATTAGTCGGGCGCTCCAGGTCGTTCCGGTTAGTGGCAACTTGTTTGCCGAGCGATTCTGCACCAGCACTTTTTCCACAACGCCACCAGTGTGCCATTCAATCGCTGCAAAGGAAATGTGCCTTGAAATGCCCATTCCAGACGACCACTTCGCTCCGTTGAGATATTGCGACGACTGCACGTCAGACGGCTGCCTTAACAACAAATGCGAAGTGTCTCCAGCGGGCAGAGGCGTCGCGAATACCGACTTCCTCATCTACGTCCGAGCGGAAAACACCGCGAGTTGCCAGAGCGGTGGTACTCTCGCCTACGCTTCGACCTGCCAGCAAGACCAGTATGACCGTCCAACGTTTGGAATGGTCAACTTCTGCCCAGCGCAGCTCGCCACTTCACCGTCAGCGTCAGCTTTTGAGCGTCAAGTGTCGACTGCTCTGCACGAGTTTTCCCACGCTCTTGGGTTCTCGTCCCGCTTCTTCCCGCTGATGAGGTTTGACGATGGCACGCCGCGCACTCCGCGGGATGGAAAGGGAAACCCTCGCACATACTCGTCCGGCACGTGTCCGAATGGCAAGCCGATCAGCTACTACGTCGAGCCTGCCAGCACAACAGTCAAGTTCTCGACCGAGCGGAGCCACGTTGTGGCAAAATTGGTGACGCCCCGTGTCCGTGCTTTCGTGCAAGACCACTTCAACTGCTCCACACTGGAAGGAGCGGAGATTGAGTCTCAGGACGGTGGGTGCTTGGGTTCTCACTGGGAGGAACGGCTCTTTGAGCCCGAGTTCATGACGCCAGTCGACAGCTACCGCAACGTCTTCAGCGGTCTCACCCTGGCCTTCTTCGCAGACTCGGGATGGTATCGAGTGAACGCTTCAACCTCAGAGCCTCTGCACTTTGGGCTGAAAAAAGGTTGTGCCTTTGCGACTGAAAAGTGTGTGGATCCGACGACTCAAGTTCCAGTCGCTGCAGACCACTTTTGCACGTCGAGCTCCTTCCAAGGCTGCTCAGTGGACGGCAGATCGCGCTCTCTGTGCTCGCTGAGCCCCAAGAGCCTGAGCATTCCTGCAGAATATCAGTATTTTCCGACTAGCCCCTCGAAAGGCGGCATGAACAGCTTTGCAGACTATTGCCCGCTTAACGTCGGGTACACTGGCGGTGACTGCTCCATCTCCGCCAACCTGCTGACACTTGGGTCAACTTCTATCAACGCTTATGGTGAGACTTACTGCCCAACGTGCAAGTGCACAGTGTCGTCGCTGCGTAGCGATGACTCTACGAACTGGTCTATCAATCCACCACGGCAGAGTGGGTGCTACGCTATGCGTTGCCTGAGTGCCGTTGACGCTGATACCAACAGCACTAGCAGTGTTGTGGAGATTACCGTTCCGCGAAGTAAGACACGGGACGCTGTGACGCTTAACTGCACGGAGAAGGGGGAGCTACTTGACGTGGAAGGCTTCTCTGGCAGCATTACGTGTCCAGATCCGCTTGTTGTGTGCGATCATGGAGACCCGAGCAGGGCGCTGCTAGAGGATACGTTCAGTAGCAGTGATAGCAGCAGCGTGGCAGTCACCAGTGACGAAGCCTCTGCAAGCTGGCAAGATGGCGACGGCAGTTCATCAAACTCTGCCAGCAGCAGTGACACCGGAAGTGGCACAATTGTCACTCGCACGATTGCCAGCGGTGCTGATAGACAGCATGGGCCGTCGCTCTGGATTCTGTGGACTGGAGCAGCAATCGCCTTCGCGCGATTCCTATAGACAGATAGCATCAGCTACATGTATCAGTGCAGGTCAATCTACATTTCTCTTGCTTGTGTAGCTGGCGCAGCACTCTTCTCTCCGGCGATTATTTGCTGCCTGGATCACCACGACCAACAGGTGATCCCGCCGCCAGATAACCCCACAGTGACACACACCTCGCTGCTAGCGTGATACTGCGCGAAGGGCCCACCAGTCTGGTGACCAGGAGGCCTGAATTGCACACGTAAAGGTGGCGCGACCAGCTGACGATTGGTAAGCGTGACTCTCCCCTCGCTTGTCTTTCGTGCTGCCTCACTGCCCGAAGCGCTCGGAACGACTCACTTCTCCACGCACGGACAGAGATGACGACGGACGCAGCTTTTCTCGATGAAGTATCAGCTTTCCTGAGCTCTAACAGCCTTCCGCTGCCTCAAACCGCCGGCGGTAGTGCTTTATCCACCGACTGTGGGGCAGGAAGTGAGCCCTCACACTCCCCTCCGTTCGTCGACAAGCAGCTTCGACCAAGTTCCAAGGACGAAACTCTCACACTCAAGCGCAATATCCGTCGAGAGAAGGAGAGTCTCCGAAAGCAGCGGTATCAACGGCGTATTAAGAACGAGCGAGAAATGTTGCGACGCATGGAGGCTCAGTTATCTGCAGAGCTTGATCGGCTGCAGCAAAGCCGAGAGAAGAAGAGGTGCAGGGCGATCACCGCGCTGGCTCAAGTCCCCTCGGTCTCAAGGGAGCTCGCAAAACGACAGCGCGATCGAAGATCACAATCGGAGGCGGAGCAGGAACGACTCATCGTTGGGATCAAGATCCAGTCCTCGTATCTTGCAAGCCTCCGCCATTTGGTACCCAGCGAGCTCGAGGACTTTCTCAAGATGGAAGCTGGTGCTGCGTTCGGCTCTACTCTTGAGAGCAATAAGCTCGTTACTTATGCGCGCTACAGAGCCCACCTTCAAGAGGTAAACGCGTGCTACGCGCAAGTTGACGGCGTGTTCAGTACCTGCGGCTTGACCAACCTGACCGACGGCGTCGTTCGGTCAGTGCATCGACGAGAGGAGGATGACGAGGTGGAGTACTTCCAGCATGTACACAATTGGACACAACCGTTCAAGTTCAAGCAGACCCACGAGGCGATGTGGAAGCTGTCATCGTTAGCGCACAGGCAGCAGGACCGGGAGGACGTCGACAGCCTTGGCGATCCGAACCACACTGTCGTCATCAGCTTTCGACTCGCCTACGCGCTGGCGACCGGCTCAACGGTGTCTGTGGCCCAGCGGTACGTCTTTCGTCGCTTCCTGGAAGGGAATCGCACGGTGTTTGTTTGGAAAACGTACTCCGAGGGAGAAGGCGCTTTTCGAGGCATCCATGCGGACGAGACGGGGTGGATCTGCCTCCAGCCGTCAGCAGAGGAGGATACGACAATGATCAGCGTTTGTGTTCGACAGACCCCCGTGCGCTTCACCATGTCGTCGTCATCCGAGGCGGCCGTCGGGGATTTTCAGCAAGTTATGCAGATATCAGTGGGTGAGAATGCACATGAGGCCACAACCGGGCTCACAAGGCTGTTGGTTCAGGAGACGTTAGCTGTTGTAGGCATGTAGGCTTGTACAGGCTCGTTGCAGTAACACCATTCATGCCACCTCAGTGAGTTACCCCACGGTTCGAATGGCAAAACAACGTGACTTTCGTTCTATGGCAACCATGTCTGTTGCTCCGGTTAGCCCAAGCCTTTCGATCCAAGCAGTGATTGCAAACGCGGCCGATCTAGCGTGCCGTAAGCGTCCAGCTGTGAGTGAGCGAATGATGCGCAGTGAGGACAAGGATCAAGATTATCAAGTGCACTTCTGGGGAAGACCAAACAGGTATCCCCCCCCCCACACAGGATTAATTCCACGATACTGCGTGATCGGAACCCGCAAGGCGGGGAATATTATCCCAGCAGCTTGGCACTTCACGGATTTGAGTTTGTACTTGCCCAACTTCGCCGGGGCTTCGCTAATTGCCTCTGGAAAGAGGTGTAACCCTCAGAGAGCGCACCGAATCGACACGATATCATCGTGAGTTAGCGCCGCAAAGGCGCTGCCTGATCTTTGACCATACGAGATGTTGCCGCGTGATGAGACCCCTGGCTTTCTACTGTACAGGAACAGGTATTATAGCAGCTCCGAGGCCCACATCTTAGCCGAGGCTAACGTATGATTGCCCTGGGAATTTTTGTCAGCAAATGTAAACCATGAAGACACGCCAGTTGGTGAGGCCTTCGCTTACTGCGTGCAAATCAAACCATGGCCACCCAAGTATTGAGACGGGTGGGGTCATTGATTAGCCGCGCAAGTGTACCATAATACCTCTGCTTTTCCATCTGCTTGGCTAGCCTTTTCCGGTTGCTCGATCGCATCGAAGTCTTCTCGTTCACCGAGCAACTCATTCCACTTTCGTTATCAAAGCCCCCACCACATCAACCAACCACCATGGCAACAGACTTGGCATTTCTTGACCAGCTCACGGATTTCCTATCCACGGGCGACATGATGCTGACGAATACGGGGCCCGAGTCATTTCAAGGGGAGTTTTGCAGCCTGCTCACGGCTGAAGACGCATTTACGGCGGCAGCCGAAGACTCGTACGGTTCTCCGCTCTCCGAATGCTTTTCGGATGACTTCAACACAAAACCGAGCTACTACGACGGAAGTAGCGTACAGGACTCAGTTCTAGGCAAGCGCAAGTCTCGACGTGAGAAGGAGTCACTACGAAAGCAACGGTACCAGAAACGCCTCAAGCAAGAGAGGATATCGCTTCGGCAAATGGAGAGCGAGCTGACCGTGCAACTTCTACAACTGCAAGAAGCCGCAGAGAAGAAGAAGCAGGGTACTGTCGCGAAGCTGGTGCGTGCCAACTCGGTCTGGAAAGACCGAGTAGCACGGGCACGCGAGCTGCGAGCTCAAGCTGAAGCAGAGCAGAAACGGTTGGTGGTTGCCGTCACCATGCAAGCTTCGTACGTCGCCAACCTCCGAGGGCTACTGCCAACCAACCCAGACGGCTCAGAAGTGACGACACAAGAGCTCGCTGCTTCCACCCCATCAGGCTGCCAAGAAAGCATGTCCCCTACACTGGCTTTGAGCAATGTCGAGTTTGCTGTGTAATAGTTGGTTCTAGTTCACGGACCCTGTCTCGTCAAGTTATCGGCGTAGTGTTGCTGCGTCTTGTAGAAGAAGACCCTGCATATATCTCCAATTGAGTGTCAGTTGTTCTTGTCCTCTTTGACCATTAAAACGATCAAGATTGATCACGAAAGAAAGATGTTGAAGCACAAAGCAATCACACAATTGACGACAGGGGCCACGCTGTGCAAGAATGACTCAGCGTCACGTAGGCCGCCTCTACAGGACTCACCATTTGCTGCCCAACGTTGCCCTGGCACGATCTTGAGCGCCCTAACATAGCAAACGGATGTGAAGGAATTTTCGGTCGTGCAACCATGGTGCAGAATAACTTATTGTCAACAAGTATTTGAAGTTGAGCTCAGAGGTTTGAACGCGCCGAATCGTGTGGTTGGACGCACTACAAACGCAGTGAGAGCGGACGAGAAAAAGAGAGACCACGACATATCCCTTGTTCGAGCAGTAGACACCCATTCTTACTGTAGTCACGCTATCTTGTCGAAACCCAATTCGGTGGTGCGCGTAGGAACAGGGTGTGCGTAAAGTGAGCGTGGGCGTCGTAAAAGCGCATCCACTTGGGCTCCCAAAACGTTCTCAGGGTGACGAGATCGTCGCATCTGCGAAGTGACGCAAGCTCTGACGGTGCAGAGTTGAGGCACTGAGAAGGCTCTACGCTGAGTTGTTCCAATGGTTCCTGCGACGTCTACAGCCATCGTTATAGGCCGTGATATCGGATCGAAGGGGTCTTGAAGTAAAAAACGCTGATGAATCTGTCATTTTGCATGTGGGTATCACCGGAAATTTACTGAATGCGATGAAGGGCATCACCGAGCTTGATACTTACACCTGACGCGCATTCGTACCAAGAGCTAGTGAACCGTGGGCCTTATCGACTCCGTGGATATATCCGATATCGCCTTGATGTTCACCTACATCCATGACGAGCTTCAGACTCTATGCAAATCAAAAGCAAAAAGAGCGGGTATGATTATGGACGGAAGCATACCATCAACATCATGCTTTTGCCAGCTGCCCAGCACTTGATCTCAGCTGTCAAAAGACAGGAGGACGAGAGTAATGAGATAGGCACACCATTGTGCAAAAGGATCGCTTTCAACCAGAAGCCCCAGCACACGTTCCAGATGAGCGCAGTCGAGATGACCACGGAAGCTGCGCTGCTTGATGAAATGTCATCTTTGCTCGACAGCAATTTGTTCGTGCTAGCTCATACGCCCCGTGGACCTTCATCATACGACGACGCCGTCAACGCCAGCACGTTCCCAATCAACCTCGATGCATCCGGTGCTGGATGCAATGGATCATCGTCACCATTGGGCTACTACTCCACTACTACCACGACACCCGACGCACGGCAAATTGACAGCACCCCAGAGGATACTATTGATCGCAAGCGCAAAATCCGGAAGGAGAAGGAAATACTTCGGAAGCAGCGATATCAACGGCGACTCAAGAACGAACGGGAGACGTTACGGCTCATGGCGAATGAGCTGACTTCACGTCTTGTCGCACTCCAGCAAGCAAGAAAAGGCAAGAAGAACAGCAGTCCCGCCACCGAACTGGCCCAAGCGCAGTCAGCTTGGAGAGAAGTTGCGAGAAAGGAACGATTCCAGCGCCGACGATCGGAAGTAGAGCGGGAAAAACTCGTGGATGCTGTCGCTGTCCAGACGAACTACCTGTCAACCCTGCGAGAGCTCTTGCCAAACCAGGCAGCGGATGTTGGAGTGCCCACAGGGCGAAGCATCGACTTTGTTCTGTAGCGAGCCGAGTTAGCGTTAAACACCAAGCACTAATATATCACTGTGGAGTCGAAGAACTCTCGCAGTTTCCCTTCGTGGCGTTGCCGTGAGATACGAGTGCTCAGGTCTGGCAAGGTGAAACTCTCTGGGTACGAGGGGATAAGTCATTTGGCCAGCACGCAAAAGCTTGAGATGCTCCTAAGAAACCCGCGATCACGTCTGACGAGGCAGCTAATACGTTTAGCTCGAATGTCGATGCCCCTCGACCTTCCAAGCCTTGTTGTTGTGTGCGGATACGTAGACAGACTGTCCTTTACTCGTTTTTGCTGTACGTGTAGCGACGCCGATGTGGTTGAACGAGGCAGTTCCTTGCGAGAAGTATGGTCACGACCAGCAGACCGCAACACAAGGCGCTTGTCCGTGCGACACGGTTGGTAGAAAATATATCCACGATCGTCGATGGGAAGCTGACCACGTAACGCCGGCTCACCCGCAGGCTGCACCGATGAAGTGATCGCAATATCCTGGCGTTTGGTATCATCTGTCACAATACTGGATAGGGCGGCCTATGCTACGCTGGCTATTCCCCCCATCCCGAGACGCAGCGTGATTCTGCGATCACTAGCCTATTCCGCTACCAGTCTTGATCCAGTCGTTATTGAGCCCCCACACAAGTCAAGTTACACTCCCCCAATACAATGAGTGATAGCTCCTCGGACACGGAAGCCGCCTTTCTGGAGGAAGTCTCCGCTTTCCTCAGCTTCGGTGACCTACCGGCTACGAATGCGATCACAGGGCCACCAGAAGCTAGTCCGTACGACCGACGCACGAATGACAAGCAGTGGTTCAAGCGCTTGACGCGACACCAAAAGGAGACTCTGAGAAAGCAGCGGTATCAACAACGACTCAAGCACGAGCGGGAGACACTACGACGTATGGCAGGCGAGCTCTCCACATGCTTGACGCGGCTACAACAACATAACGAGGATAAACAACGTAGCGCTGTGGACGCTCTGGTTTCGGCCCACTCGGTCTGGAGAGACCTCGCCACCATGCAGCGCGACAAGCTCCTTCAGGCTGAAGAAGTGCAGAAGAAACTTGCTAATGCCGTAGAGACCCAGGCTGCCTACCTCTCGGTGCTGCGAGGTCTCGTGTCCGAGAACTCGGAAGGTTCAGTGGCTCTCACAAAGGAAACGCGTGTCGCCATCGTATCCAGTCGCCAGGTCAACATGCAGGCCAATCATGTTCTCTTCGCCGAGCACCTTCGCCAGCTGCAGGCGGCGTACGCCCAAGTCGACGAAGTCTTCCGCGGCATCGACGTTTTTGCCGTCCCAGAGGGAATGACAGGCAAGGTGTGTGGACCCGAGAAGCCCGGCAGCGTTGGGTGTTTCCAGCACTTTAACAAGCTCTTGCTGCCGTTCCGGTTCAAGCAGACGCACGAGGCCTGGTGGAGCATCACGAACCTGAATCAGTGGATTAAAGATGGAGAAGGCTACGCGGACCTGGCCGACCCGGACGACACGGTTATCCTACGAATCCGTGTCCTACGCACGCTGCCTACAGGAGTGACGGTGTCCATCGTACAGCGCTACATTCTCCGTCGGTTCGTGGGGAAAACGCAAGCGATTTTCCTGTGGAAGACCTACTCGGAAGGGGAAGGCATCTTCAGTGGAATGCACTTGGAGGAGACCGGCTGGGCGTGTATTCAGCCGTCTCCGGATCAGGAATCGACGGTGATCGGAGTGAGTGTGCGCCAAGCGCCCATGCGTGTTGGTACCTCAACAACGCCCCAGTCTGGCGAGAAGGAGTTCCGAGAGATGATGCAGACCTTACTGAAAGAAAACGCAGAAGCCATCACGGCTGCACTATCAAAGAAGCTGCTCGAGGAAACGCTGGACGATATCGATGTTTGAGCGTGCGACTTAGCAATAGGAAATGTGTCGAGACCCTCGACTCGAGAGGTTAATGTTGGAGTTGAATGCGTTCACAACTTGCGTCCACTTGACTGTATTGTGTGCTGCAGTACATCTACTGTAGTTGAGCTGAGCACGGCCACTTGATAGCTCACAGCGGAAAGGCCTACAGAACTTTGAAGTAACGCGGATCGGGACTGAAAGCACGCCATGCTGAAGCATGCAGCTGCAATGATATCCATGCGGACTTCCCCAGGGATTGTGCATCGAGCAACTCACGGCTGTAAACTTCACCGAGAGCAGCTATCGGCCACGAGTTGATGACAGCAAGCTGCTGCGTCGAGGCGTTGTGACTACCGGTAATCCAGCACCAACAAGTCCCATCGCCCAAGAAATCTCTCTCTCAAGTCTACAATGCTGCTGTTGAGCCAGCGGGACCAAAGCAGACCTCAGCATGGGGAACAGGGCCGCTTGACTGCTGTTTGTTCCCACCTGCAGCATCACTTTGTGAACCTTTAAGCAACAGCTGAGCGACAGACGCCAGCGGAAGTTGTCGGTTCTCCACACGCCAAGGAGCGATTGTGAGATTGGGAACCAACGAACTGCAATCACTTCTTGTCTTCTCTCTCAGTCTTGAAAGAGTCCCGTTCAAGGCAAGCGTCGATCTCCTCACTCGTGATGACCATCGACACGGCATCCATGGAGGAGCTAACAGGATGCCAAGACATGCCCTCCTTTCAGCAGACACGACTCAACCCTCAGCTCGATGGAAACAACGACGACCGACTGGGCGATGTGGTTAAGCACAAGCAACGGCTTTGGAGTTCATCTCCAAGCCGAGTCGACGATCAACCGAGTAAACTCCAAGGCCGAGCGGAGAAAGAGGCTATTCGGAAGCGAAAGTACCATCAGAGAATGAAGCAAGAGCGTGACAGTCTTCGGTATCTGGCGGGTGAATTGTCAGAGCATCTTGAGGAGTTGCAGCACCTCAAGCAGATCAAAGGCAGCAGCGCAGCAAAGAACCAAGCCACCGCCAACTCGGCCTGGAGGGATTGTGCAGCGAGGCATCGTGAAGAGCGACGAAGAGCAGAGGCGGAGCAAATGCAGCTATTAGCCGCAGCCAAGGCTCAAGCCTCGTACATCCAAAATCTGTGCGATAACTTGCCTGGCGACTCTGAAGCGACGGTCTTTCGAGCGCAGCTTCGAAGGGTGGAGGAATGTCACGCTCAAGCGGACGACGTTTTCAGGGAGTTTGAGGTGGATCGACTGCCTGACGGTGTGACCAGCTCGGTCCGCCGCCGCCAGGACGGCGAGGTGGATTACTTCCAGCATTTCAACAAGTTCACCCAGCCGTACAGCTACGAACAGACCCACCGCACCATGTGGAAGCTGGCTAAGCTGCAACATCGCCAGCAAGACCGGAAAGACATTGGAGGGCTGGACAAAGCGAACGACACGGTTGCACTGCGGTGCCGCCAACTGCACACGATGTCGACTGGCGCAAAAGTCTCCGTGCTGCAGCGATATGTTAATCGTCGATTTGTGGAGCGAGACCGCACGGTCTTCGTCTGGAGATCGCACTCACAGGGCGATGGGATCTTCCACGGTATGCGCTGGGATGAAACGGGGTGGGTTTGTCTCCAGCCCTCGGCGGAGGAAGGCGCGACGGCAGTGAGAATTTGCGTTCGTCAGGCTCCACTGCAATTCAATCTGGGAAGTCCCAGTGACCTGCTGGTCGGGGAATTCCACCAAGTCATGCAGAATGCAGTGAGCGAGGACATGCTCGAGATCTCCAGCGCGCTGGACAAGATGCTGTTGGATGATACGCTAGATGGCATCCACATTGAATGAACTTCGGTTGTTTCTAGGCAAGAAGTTCTTGAACACACTGAAAAGTCAAGGAAATGGCTCGTACTTAGAACGAATTCCTTGCTTTTTCAGTGTGTCGATAAGTTATGGAGCAACTGGGCGCGCCAGAAGCAGCATCCGCCTAGGAGCAGTCACTACAGCGGCAATCTGGAGCTAAGAGAAGGCGAGCTGCATCCTGTCACCTTTTTATTGCTAGGTTTCTCAAGGAGAAAAAATACTCTGAGTGTGTACATGCAGCTTCGAGTCAGAGCGAGCGAGTCGACCAGCAACAAGCCACTGTTCCATCTATGCCGAATATGCTGGTGCCCACGTGGTCGGGTCTCCCGTCGTATTCAAGCAGTTGGCAATCAACAAACGATTTGTCATCGCCGGAATCAGCCCTAGCAGCAATGCTCCTCGATATGGACGCCGTCATAACGCGCGAGACGCCTAGCCTAAACTCGAGCCCCAATCTCTCAAGTGTCAGTGACGAGAGCGTCACCGACGAACATGAGCTCCCTCGGCGCCAGAAGGAGGCGAATCGACATCGAAAGCAGCGCCAGCGACGCATGGATGAGCGTGAAGGCTTGCAACGCGAAGAGTACGAGTTATCACTGCAGCTGCAACAACTGAAACAAGCCTGTGCCAACACATCCGAAGCCAGTCGCACTAGTGCTCAGCTCCTCGAGATTGTGCGGCTCAGGAGCGCGAAGGAAGACGCAGGGCCGATGCGGAGAAAAAGCGACTCGTAGCCGCTTCGAAGACCCAAGCCTCGTATATCGACAACATGGCTAAACTTCTGCGCAAGCGACCGAAGGGAGGCTGTTTGGACCAACTTGATGAGAATCCCAAGCGGCGCTGTCGCGAGTCTTTGGAGGGGGCCGAGTATTCTGCGCTTCTGCAAGAAATCGAGGGCTGCTACGCGACGTTCTGGGCGAGTGACATGGACGAACTGCCGCGTGGACTCGGTGAAATACAACGGCGAGGTGGAGTACATCCAGCACCTGAACAAGGTGCTCCAACCATTCGACCTGGAGCACAAGCTCAGCTTGGAAAGTAGCCGGCCACCCATCGACAGCGTGATCGGGAAGGTTCTAGAGGTTTCGTGGATCTGGCGAACACCATTGCGGTCAAGTTTCGCCTCATGAAGACGTGAGCGACTGGCAACGAGGTGTCACTGCTCCAGCGGTTCGTTCTTCGGCGCTAATGTGAGGAAGAATAATCTCGTCTACCACGTCTGTAAGATCTACTCGGAAGGCGAAGGAATGCTGCGAGGAATGCACTCGGAAGAGACTGGCCGGTGCAGCTTTCGAGCCGACGGCTTCGCTACGCTCACACAGATCTGCGTGCGTCAAGCTCCAATCTTCTTCGGCCCCGCGGACTTGAGCCGTGCCAAGGGAGAGGAATTCCGTACTTCGCTCAAGGAGAAGACCAATGAAGAACTTGATGCTGGAAGACACGCTGGCCTTCCTAGATGAGAGGCCAACCAGCAAGTCTTGATGCAAGTGGCTCCGTCTCATGTCTTTTGATGCAACGTTTCGTAATAAGCAATTTCCTGTGCCGTACGCTGAGCTCGAAAGCGTGTTTTGTCGAGTGTAGAAGACGCGTAGACTTGCTCCTTAAACTCTGAAGAAGATGCTGCTCAAACTAACGCTTTCAGACATTGAAGGCGGCAGGTAGGTCTCATAGCGGCGCTCAAGTATTGCATAGTACTGCTTAGCTCCAGTCAAGCGATTTCCCTTTCATTTCTTCTTGTGACGACTCGACCTCCGCCTTATTGTTACTCCAGAAGCAACTCTTGCATCAAGCGCGCTAGCTCCAACTTATCTTGCTTTACAGAGTTCATCACTGCCTCTGTAAACTCCTCGACGTTCGCCACACTCCCTCCACCTTCAAGTCCCCTCTGAAGACGAAACTGCGTTGGCATCAGGTGAATGCACGTTCGCACGTCGGTCGAGTCCACACCGCCATAATGTGTAGGACGCAACACACACCAGCCAACTGAGTCGAGAAATGTACCAGCAAAGTCCCCGTCGCCCTCGATTAAACTGCGCCAGACCAACACTGTCCGACCGGGCTCGACGAAGCGATACATCACCACGATAAGCGCCAGAGGAACCATCTTCCCCACGTCGTAATGGAAGTTTGATCCAAACTTGACGGCCATTGTGTTCGGAAGATCCGCCACCGTCTCGAGTAGTCTTCTTTGAGGATTTTGGCGGTGAACTTGGCGCATCGAGTCGAACATGGCGTTCGCGGACTTGGGATATTTACTGGGCAGGACGAACGCAGAGGTACTTTCGAAGAAATCAACATTCCGCAGCATGTCTCTCTTCCGAGCAGGTTTGTAGAAGCTTGTCCTGGACGGAACCGCTCCACCCAGCCCGCAGTCACATAGAACCTCGTCCGTACGGGCGTGCGCTGCGGTCACCTCGAAGATGAAGTTCGTGAAGAGCTTGAAGTCGTCTGGGTTCCACTCGCACTGAGCTCTGTCGCTGCTGGCTAGGGCTCTTGAAGCATCAGAAGTGTCAAGCACTTGTTGGAGCAGATTGATGGCAGCAGCACGTTGCTCGATGGCACTTCGGACACGCTGCTGTTGCACCTCTGCGATAACCCTCGCGGCCAGTTCCTTGGATGCCAGCGCTTGCCACTTGAAAGGGGCTGCATGGGAGCGACCACGAGCTCGGCAACGCTTTAACTTCTCCAATTGCGCAGCAAACTGTGCACTTTGCTCGCGTAGCCTCTGCCACTCCGCTTTCACGCGCTGTCGGTGCCGGTTGCGGCGCTGAACGGCTTTCTCTCGTTGCCGAGCTAGTTTTCGTGCCTTGTCTTCGCTTCGTTCGCTTCCTTCCGGGACAGTGTTGGGCTCGACGTGCTCCGGGTAGGCATCGAGCGCCGCTAGTATCGCCACCTTGTCTTCTTCTTCTAGCACTAGAGAACTATCGCAGATTAGCGGCGTTAGGGCTTCCTTGGGTGGTTGAGCGTCATGGGAACGTAAAAGAGTATCGAGAGGCGCATCAGGCGCCTGGAAACTCGGCGTAGCTGCAGACTGGGGGGCGGGGAGGTCGATTTCGCGGAGAAACTGATCGAGAACCTCTGTGCCTACGGCGTCGTCGTCGTTGCTCATTATTTGGTGAGGACCCCTCGGTGGAGTGAGATAACCGGAAGTGACGATGGATTACATCATTGCTCGTGATCTCGTGTGGTTGAGAAATTCTCAAAGATAATGTGTCTGCAAGCATTCCGATGTACAGTTTTGCAGCTGGTTCTGCAAACAAGCCAAACGTTTCTCCCAGAATCACGGCTCAAGTTGGCCGTCGGGTTGACTTTTTCAGCAGTCAGGCTTGGTCTTGTCCAAGGTGTCCGTGATTGGCAACGCTTCTGCAAGCAACCAACGCTCCCAGAACTGGAAGTTGAGCACCTTACCCACCTTTGCTAAGTTGTTACTAAAACACTGCCCATTTTCACTTCTGAAATGATCTATTTCCAGAAGTGAGGCCGTATCTTTTTCGAAGGATCTCAATCAGCCATACCATCGTTAATACTGGAGCAGCTCTGGACACGAAGATGTTGCTATCCCGAGGTCAATGCGTCGCCTTGATGTACGTGCTTACAGCACTAATCTACGTCTCACCCATGCTGTCGACGAGAACCTCTGGAAATTGGGGCTTCTTGCCCATCTGGGACGACCGCGAGAATTTCGTGGAGAATGGGCTGCTCCAGAGCTCTGTTAGTCTCCAGACGCTGTACGACATGTTTACAATGGTAAAGATCAGTGTGTACGAGCCGCTGGGGTGGATGCTCAAGTTTGCAGTGGTGCAAGCGGTGGGGTTGGATGCCTGGTGGGTCCGGATGGTGTCGATGGTCATCCATTTTGGAGCTGGAGTTGTCTTGGCGAAGACGTCGGCCTTGGTCTTGGACGTTGACTACATGCTGGCGGAGGTGAAACATCCAAGCAGCACTGTGCTGGAGCTACGAACGCGAAAGAAACGGAGTCAACTTCATTTCCACGCTTGTTGCCTGAGTGCTGCGGTGTTCATGGTCCACCCGCTTCATGCTGAGGTGGTAGTCTGGCCGTCTGCGCAGCCGTACGCACTAGCGGCATTTTTCAGCGACTGGGCTTTACTTGTTCACGTGGAAGGCATTCATCACAATCTGAACCAACTGCTGGGTGGAAATATCGAGGAGAGCGCGATCAAGGGAACGAATATCCTGCCGAAAGTGCTGATCGGTGATGGCACATCGGCAAGCAGCTTTCTTTCTTCAGGTACGGATGCGTTCTTCATGGCGTGGCTTTCAAAGGAAGCTCACTAACATTGTTTTGAAGTGTTGTATCTCTGTGCGTTGCTGTCAAAGAGCGCAAGTCTTCTCTTACCCGCGGGCTTCTTCCTCCTCGACGCTTGGGTGTGTTTGCAATTGAACCCACAGCAAAGAACCATCACACCGAAGCAGATCGTCAAGTACGCTGCGAGGAAGCTGCCACCCACCGCTTTTTTGCTGGCGTTCGTTTTGGTCACAGTTTTCTCCAATACTGACGGAGACATTCCGGATATTATCGAGCTCTCGCTCGGAGAACGCGCTTTGAAAGCATTGACGTCACCTGTTTGGGTCGTGCAGTGCTTGATGTGGCCTTCCAAGCTGCGGCCGCACTACCAGATCCAGCCAGGAGACGTCAGCTTGGCAAACCCCGAGTATTTGCTGTCTACAACTGCAATGGTGCTTGTTTTGGTGCTGATAACTTGGAAAGCGTGGCACCGAGAGATATCCAAGCACACGCTGGCGCTGGCGTTCTTCGTTGCCATGTTGTTGCCTGTATCGGGCTTGATACAGCACGGAATGGTTGCCGCTGGCGCGAATCGATACGCTTACCTGCCTACAATTGTCGTCGTGCCGTACGGCGGATGGGCTGTTGCTCACTGGTTGCTTGGAGGAAGCAGCTTGCAAGACAAACCCCAACATTTGATGGCACCAGCGTGGGATGTACAAGAGCGGCAGACAGCCCACAAAAATACTCGTCGTACGAAGGAGGAGAAGAGTATCTCGAACAACTTACCGCTCCACAGTAGCAAGATTTACGCTTGGGCTGTCGGCTTCTTGCTGATCGCGTCGCTGCTGTTGGTCTCAACTGATCTATTGACTCGCTGGCGGAACGAAGACTCGCTTTACGAATACTCCCTGCGGTACGTTCATCACTGAGTCATCCAGAGTTCTTTCTCTCATTACCCCCCCCAACGTGCTTGCTTTTACGCATCCAGGATGGACCCTACGGATTGGAAACTCTACGGCCAGCGCGCGGAGACATTGTTGCATGCAGGACGCTGTACTCCCGACGACACCGAGTGCCAAAAGCTCTGGATCCTCGCGAACGAGTTCTCACCACGTTGCAACCTCAAAGGAAAACTGTACCGACTGCATCTCTTGGTGTGTCTTCGTGAGATAGACCGCGCTTGCGACGGGTATATCTCATTGTTGAAAGACTATCCCGGTAACGCCTCCGTCCACAACAACGCTGCTGTGTGTCTGGTCATCCGTGGTAGGCTGGCCGAAGCTCGCCGGGAGTTTTCACTGGCACTTCAATGCCCTGACATCGAGAGAACAATGGCCATCCACACTACCAACGCACGCGACTTCGATAAGTGGGAGACAGAGCGAGCACGGCACAACCCCGACGACATTCCGAACTTCATCGGAACCATGACGTACTAGCCGCCAGTCACGATCCGCCACATAAACTCCTTCTCACCAGCTACAGCATAAAAACACACAGCACAATTTCCCGTTCAACACAATCACCCAAGCAGAATTGCACCATTTCCACTAACCTCTTCCGTTTACCCGTCCAGCTCCTCCAGCCCGGTCAGAAGCATTCCTTTGAGCACTTCGAGCGTCTCGGCCTTGGCCTGGGTCTGCTGGCTCTGGTCCTGGCATCTCTGCAGCTGCTCTCTCGTGAAAAGTTCCGGGTTGGAGTCCTCTGGCTGGTCCAGCACCTTGAGCACCTGCAACGGGATGTCGGCGTCGTAGTTGGCGGCCGCTTGGTCCGCCTGCCGCAGCAGCTCCACGTACTTGTCGGCCTTGTCACTGAGGAAGCTCAGCTGGTCCGGCCGGAAGTCCGCTACACCGTCCGCCAGTTGGTCCAGTGTGCGGACCACGTCCACCAGCGTCTCCAGCAGCTTGGGCGGCAGGTGCGTCACCACGTCGTCTCGGGGAAGAGCGGGCCCGGCCGCGAAGGCTCCGGACCCCGCGGGTCGACCCATGGGCACGAGCTGCGGCTTGGCGGACCGTCCAGCGGACTGACCTGAAGAGGCGGACGGCGTCTTGGGCCGCGGCGGGGACCCGCTGGGCGTGAAGGGCGCCAGGTACGGACTGGCCCCCACCTGGGCGCGACGCTCCTGCGGCTCTGAGGCAGCGGCCGACGGTGTGGCCTGCAGTGCCGAGGAGGCAGACGAGCCCTCAGAGCGCCCCGAGGGAGGCAGGTCCGCCAGGAACTGGTCCGGCTCGGCCTCCATGTCGTCGTCCTCGAGCGGCTTGGGCGCGTTCATGGTGGCTTTTCACTGGAACATAAAACAAAATAATATTGGAATTGATTTTGGCAAGTGCCGGAGATTTAAAATTCAAAACCTGATCGCTTTTGCAAGGGTATTGCTTCTGCGTGAGTTGTAATTTGATTGGAATATTTTCCTCACGGAGGTTTAGTATTTGGCAGATTTTGCCGTGTAATTTTGAATTTGAAGAGGATCTGCATAGCTTCCATGCCAGAGATGTGGGAATACCTGCTGCCCAGAACCCAGAACCAGAAGACTTAATGAGACTACATGGCCTTGAGTGTTATGCAGAAAGTCAATACTGCGATACAGATCACAGCTTACTAAAGCGATCTCCATCCCGATACATGTTCAAATTGGGTGGTCGAGTTCGTGGCTGCGGTTTGAGACCACTTCGTTTACCACGGCAGCTCAAACGCTGGGATTTGCTTGTCCGCATTCAGGAACGTTCCGGTGTCCTCCAACTGCAGCTTCGCCACGATGTTTGCCATGCCCTCCGCCGATTCCGAAGGCTTGAGATAGCCTTGGTGGTCGTTCATGTCGGTGGCCACGTAGCCTGGATGCAGCGTCACGAAGCCAATGTTGTCCTCGCGAAGAGCGACCGACATCGAGCGGGTGACCATGTTAAGCGCAACCTTCGAGGCAGCGTACCCAAAGGCTTTGCTGAAGAAATCGGCGTACTCGGTCGTGTTGCTGCCGATGCTGCCCAAGAGCGACGAAAC
>JAABLK010001208.1:0-10000 GCA_012295415.1 Phytophthora chlamydospora | reverse complement strand
GAGTAGCTCCGACACACCTCCACCTCGGGGCGAGACGGGTAAGCGAACTGCACGTTGTTGATATCGATGTTTCCGGCAATTGTCTGCAGTTTCTTGCCTTCGTCGTCGTTGGTGGGCTCGGTCAGCGACGGCCGCTTGATCAGCTCGAAGACGTCGAAGGCTGCAGCGCAGGCGGAGAAGACAGACTGGAGATTGGGTCCCGCCTGTCCCATGGCCATTGCTCCTTGCATCACTGCGAAGAACACGGTGAGAACTTTGCCGCCGTCGTAGCAGTTTGATCCGCTGCATGAGCTTCCGTCAAGTTGGTCGCGAGCGATGAACACAGCCCCGAGGAAGAAGCCCAACGAGTACATGAGAAAGATCATCATGTACATGAGGCCGCTGCCCCACCCAACGGCAAACGACTTATTGACACCAGCTTTCGTGGCTCCTTCCAGTGCCCGACTGTACTTGTCCACGAAGTGCTGCACCGAGTTGAACATGTGCACCGTGCGGATGTTGCTGAGCGACTCCTGCGCCACAGCCCCAGCTTCCGCATACGACTGCATTCCAGAATGAGTCGCAGCGACGATCACCTTCTTCGCCAGCATTCCACTGACGGCTATGAACGGCACGATGGCCATCAAGATGAGTGTGAGTTCCCACCCCTTCACGAGCGCGATGATGATTCCTGACACGAAAGTCGACGTGAAGTGCAGCATGTCGCTCATCTTGGAGCCCATGCCGTCCTGGATGGCGATGGTAGCGTCGGCCACACGGGACGACAACTGCATCGGGTCGTTCACGTCGAACCACGCGATCTCTTTGGTGAGGATGGCGTGTACGTAGAGGCTTCGGATGCGCTTGGCCTGGCGCGAGGCCGTGACCGACCAGCAGTACACTTGCAGAAACGCCATGACGAGACCGACCACACCCACGATGGTGAGGTCGCGTGCAGCGTGGTTTACACTGGACGAGACGCCGGTAGTGGCGCCGCCTGCCCCACTGGTCGAGCCGAAAGAGTTGATAACGTTGCCTAATAGGATGGCCAGCAGCGGTCGTAGGACGCCGGCGCCTAATGCCCCAAGCGTGCCCAGCGCCATCAGCAGCTTGTCGGTAGAGTCCGCGAAGGAGAAGAGCTCCAGCAACGGCACCTGCCTCTTGCTCGACGCAACATCCTCGGAGGCGTCCACGGCCTTCACCTTGTCGGCACCGCCTTGTTGCGCTAGTCGCGGCGTGAGCACCTCGGCGTACGGCTGTTGGCCTGGTTCAGCCAGCTCTTCCGAATGCGAGGCCATCGTGGATCTTGATCCTTGAGTGGTCTTGGTCTTGGTATTGGTCCTTGCCTGCTGCCTGGAACGTTGCGGAATGAGCCTGTAGCCGCGTCGCTCATCGGCCTTGGATTGAAAGGCGGCGCAATCTGTTGGACAGCGCAATCCGTTCATAGCCGGGTCAGGTCAGCACGCGTCAACAGATGGACAACACGACCTTCCAACGTCCTCCATCGTCCTCCAAACAGCAACAATAAATTGGACCATAGTTTCGCCATCTACACTTCCTCTTTGCGAGGTGGCGGTGGGGCGACCTCGTCCGCTTCCTCGAGGTCGGCCATGCCGCGGTGCAGCGGCACTTGCAGCGACAGGAACAGGAAGGCCAGCACCTGGAGACTCACTGCGATCAGTGCGAGCGCCGCCACATCATAATACCGGTTGGCGTAGTCCATGCCGAGCGTCTTGAGGTACACCTCGCCGTAGACGGGCACGGCCGGGTACCCGGGCGCGTCAAACTTGAGGATCAGGCCCTTCAACTCGTTGGTCATGAGGATCTCGAACGCGTAGCTGAAGATGGAGAGGTGCTTCAACCAGCCCACGGACGTTGGCATGGTCTGCGAGTTGAGCAGGAACCCGCCAAATAGCAGCATGACCAGCAGCACCACCGTCGCTCCGAGGTTCGCAGACCCGACTCGCCGGGAGAGCACACCCACCAGGAGGCAGATCGCCCCGGCCGCCACGTTGAACAGCACCAGCGTGAGCGAGAACAGCAAGAAGCGCCCCGTCGTGGCTTGCAGACCCATGATCCAGTAGAAGATACTCGCAAAGAGTGACGCAGGCAGCACCCGCAACAGCAACGTATCCAGCGTGGACTTGGCGAGGAAGTAGCTGAACGCCCCGTAGTACATGGCGCCGGTCTCCCTAAGGAAGATGGGCCGCTCCCCGATGAACAGATCCATCGAGCTCATGCTCGCGAAGCCGAAGAACGTCAGGATGAAGTAGAACGCGCCCATGCGGTTCTGAAAACCCGCCAGGTCGTTGGTCACGTGATGGAAGATCAAGCCGCCAAACAAGGCCAGCGACAGGCTCAGCGCAATGTGCAGCACCAGCAACGACCGGTGACGAAGGATGTTCTGCGACGTGCGTGCAAAGAGCACACGAATCTCCACCAGCATGGATCGAGGCGGAGTGTCGCTCCCGCCAGCAGCAAAGTCATCCATCTCGGTCTCCGCCGTGGACAGCGGCGGCGGGCTGCGAGGTGTTCCTGGCGTCGTTGGTGCCCCAAGCGTGCTCGGTTCTTTGGGAATGCCGACTCCCACCGGGGAGGCTAGCATATTCTCTAGGCGCGGAGTGTCCAGTGATGGATCGTCTTTCATGAACGGCGACGACTCCGCTCCGGACATGGGGCTGCCGATCGTGAACCGCGGGGTAATGTTTTGCAGGCGAACGCGAGAGCTTGTGGGTGCCGTGGCTGGCTTTGAGGACACTGGGGAAGGCTCGCGCTTCATGTGAGATCGAATCATCGGGATGTTGTTCGTGTCGGACGCGATGTCGAGGATGAAGTCCGCGATGTTCTCGTGCTAGTCATTCACAACATTCGTGGCACAGTTAGACACATTATCGGAGTTGCAACACGGTCCAATACATACCTCGGGGCACTTGAAGCCTAGATCTTGGAAGTAGTTCTTGGATTCAGTGGGTGCTCCACTGTAGAGCAACTTGCCTTTTCCGAGCAGCATGATCTTGTCAAGGAGTAAGAAGGACTTGGCGCTCGGCTGGTGGATACTCAGCACGACGATGCGTCCGTGTCCTGCCAGCTCCTTGACGAGCTGTACCACCGAGTGGGCCGAGGAGCTGTCCAGTCCAGACGTGGGCTCATCCAAGATGAGAATCTGAGGCGACGTCACGAGCTCCATGCCAATACTCACGCGTCTGCGTTCGCCGCCGGAGACGCCACGTCGACTGCTGCTTCCTCCCACCGAACCGATGCGCGCGTTGGCGACGTGAGCGAGATTGAGCTCGGCGACGACGCGGTCCACCATGGCGTTCTTCACTCGATCCGATAGAGTCGAAGGAAGGCGAAGCTGCGCCGAGTAGGAAATGCACTCGCGCACCGTGAGCGTCGAGTACAGCGAGTCGTCCTGCTGGACGTAGGCAGCAATGCGGCGATATCCTCTCGAGAGGCGCTTCCCATCCAGCAAGAGTTCGCCACCGAACTGCGAGCGGCCGTTCTCCACCGCTGCCAGGGCGTTTAGCAGCGTCGTCTTGCCCGATCCGCTCGGTCCCAGCAACCCAAGCACCTGGCCTCGGGCCACACTGCCGGAGATCTTGTGCAAGATGCGCTTGGGCTCGCTGGACGACGTCGATGACTGCGTACTGCTGTCGACATAGCAGCTAACGTGGCGAAACTCGAGCAGATTCGCCGACTTCGACGTGAACTTGAGGATCTCCGTCTCGACGTCCTCCGTCTGTCCACGACGGATGCTGGCCGTCAGGCAGCAGGAGCAGGCACATCCGCAGAGTAGCAGCATGGCCGCCAGCGCCGCGCAGGCCACAATCGCGACCCAGAGCCCGCTGATGCCGCCCGAGTCTCCGCCAGAGCTGCCGCTGCCCGAGGCGCTGCTGCTGCTGCCCGTGCGCTCGCAGGCCGAAGCCCCACACGTGGCCGAGAGCGGGATGGGCGAGCCCTCGATGACGATGGCCAGCTGCGTACTGTTGGTCACCTCGATCTTGGCGGGCTTGCCGCTCAGCGTGCTCTCCACCAGCGCCTTGGTCATGGCCGAGCACTGCGGGCCGCACTTGCAGTCGATCTGCTTGCACTCCCCGTCGGCGTCGCCCGTGGCGAAGGCGCAGTCCGTGATGTTGCAGTCGATGACGTGCACGCTGCGCACCGTATCCTTGGCCTTGAACACGGCGGCGGTGCAGTTGGCTGCCCCCTGGACGTCGCGGTCGCAGTGCACGTCCATGGCGCCGTCAGGGAACAGCGCCTGCAGGTCCGAGGACAGCATGCAGCCGTACGTCTTTTGCATCGCGTGGGCGTCGTAGCTGAGCCCCGAGACGCACGAGAAGTCGGAGCCAAAGGTGGCGCTGCACACGTCGGAGGACGAGAACAGGGAGCCGCTGGGCGTGCACATGCGGCAGCCCAAGCCACTGAAGCCCTCGCGGCAGTCGCAGAGGCCGCTGGAGGCGTTGCGCTGCTCGTAGACTGGGTCGCACGGCGCGGCAGACAGCGAGGAGGAGGAGGCGGTAGCTGGTACATGTAGCAGCAGAGAGAGCACCGTCGCCGCGAGCAGCAGCGACGGCCGAGCACGGGAGCAACGCGCCGTCCGCATGACCTTCTCAATCAAGAGTGAGCTACGTCACCGCTTTGACAGTCTCCGGAACAGAGGCGGGGCGGCGATCAGATGTTGAAAGATACATCTCTCCATTCCGGTACCGGTCAAAATGAAATAACCTTGACCAGATTTATATCATTCGATATTACAGGTGAGGAGAGGTTCTGATTCGCGGCGTACCGACCCGCTGAGTAACGTTTTTTTTTTTCAACGCACAAAGCGAAACACGCCCTTCCCCGGGCCGACTTGTACTCTTGGCGCTGTCAGGCGGCTGAACCCTGCAAGTTATGCCTCTCGGGTTCAACGGCAGGCATATAATCCAGCCCACGCAGGGACTCACCGCAAAAGTGTACCGTCGATCACTGCTCCTAAGAGTCAACCATTGAGTTGGTCGGCGAGAATAGCCGAGTCTGCGAACTTTGATGTTCACTACACCACAACTGCCCCGGCCATGATACGAACCGAGCTGGTGAGTGTCTTGGCACAGTTGGTGTATCGCTCGGTTGGTCCTTTCCCCTCAGCCGGTGACCAACACTCCAGCCACCAAAATCTTCAATTTCGACTGAACCCAGCTTCCCCAACGTCGGTCCGTGTTCCGCGCCGAGAAGGTAAGCTCTGCTCGCTCATGTCGTCGATGTGTCTGCACTCACTGACACATCTTCTTGTTCATCCAGCTTCAGATGTCAGCTGCCCTCTCGCCGGCCCAGACGCTCCCCGCCAGCGAGCCTGGTGGAGTTCCCGCCGAGCCAGCTCGTGCCGTTTTGGCTGCCGCGACACCTCTTCCTCCTGAATAAGGCGCTCCCATCGCTGATGGTGATGAGCTTGAGGGCGGGGAGGTGCCGGCTGACACGGCTCGCCGAGACGAGTCAACTGAGTCTGCTGACAACCTCGACTCTGCGTCATGAGTAAGTCACCTGGTTGCCGTTTGTTCTCGTCGAGTCCCGCTGGCTTCTTCTGCCTATCCAGGCCGCCTCGCCGCCTGGCCCCTCGCTCGCTCCGCTAGCGTACAGCTCGGGCTTGATGGCCCCGTTGATCGATGTAACGGGCCAGGTGTGTCCGTCACTAGCGTACACTGTAAGATGCGAGGAAGCGCGGAGAGGCTCAGCAGACTGAGTCTAAGTAAGGAGTTTGTGGCAAATGTAACTCTGTTTTGTGTTAGTGGCCTTCGGGGCCACTCAAATGCAAACTGTCTCCTGTTTGGTTGAAATGGGTTCCCACCTTCAACCAATGACAGGACGACACGAAGCACACGCTATCCGTGTGCTTTTGTACCTACTTTTGTCTCTGTCTACCTACTTATGTAACTCTTGTCTCCCTACTTATGTAACTGTAACCAGCCCGTTACATCACCCCCCTCTCAAGGTTGCACTCACCCACGGTGAGTGCTGGCGCAGCGGGAAGTGGATGAAGAGACAAACTGGGCAACGGGTGCATGCAGCGGAGGCGCTGCGTGCTCAATCTTCAATCCATGATGTCGTCGGGGCCGCTCGGCAAGGTTCAGTCGTGCAGTGGCATTAAGACCTTCAGAGGCGCGTGAAGCAAGTGCAGGCCGAAGGAAACATGGCGCTACGAATGGTGGATCTCGTAGCGGACGAAGTGACTTTTGAAACGTCCATATCATCACACCTTGAGGCGTGATCGTCATCGTTGTGATCGCGGCTGTTCGCGCCCCGACTGTTCGCTGGAACTTCGTTGCTGGTGCTGGTCTCAACGACGTCGTCGTAACCCAGACGCTCACGTCGCGAATACTCGTGAGCGATGGCGCTCACGAGATCATGATCGTCTTCCGAGCCGCCGTCGTCGGATATCAGTGAGAGCGTGACCTCGTACTCCTTCACGACGTCTGGAATGTCTTCCATCAGACGTTCACGAGGCTCCCAAGTGTCCTCCGCCGGCGGGAATCCAAGCCAGCGGACCCGATAGTACCTTTCGGCTGTACGCGCCCGACGGGACGTCGACGCCGTGCCGAGTCCTGCGTGTGTCATGGTCCACGATGCGCTCGTCAATCCAGCACCGAGCGCCTGACGCATCAACAAGCGGGGGTGGACCATCTCGGCAAAAGGTCGTCTCGTAGGGACGGGACATCGCTTCAGAGCCACGACTCTGAAGGGTCGCCGGTTTCGGCAGTTTCGGCGGTTTCAGAGACTGTCGAAGGGTCTCGTTGCTCCGAATCGACACGTCGCTCGGAGCGCCCGACGATGGAGCAGGAGATCGATCAAACGAGAGGCGGCGCGATGGAGGCTCAGAACCTCGCTGAATCTGCGCGGGAGCGTGCGCCAGCTGCGGAGGCTGCTGCGACTCAGTCAGAGCAGGGTCGGCGCGAGATGATGGAGCGGCTTCGTCACTTGGAGACGCACGTCTGTGGTAGACCGCGTTCTGCGACGCCCTCGCGGGAGGCGCGAGAGCTCTGGCCGACTCGTCGCCAGCGTCGTCGTCAGGTGATCTCTGACTACGGGGCGTCAGGTGCGGGAATCGTTGCAGGAACGTATGGCGTGAGGCGCCCGACGTAGAACGTCGGGTGGAGTCCCATCGCGGTAGGAATGCCTAGCGTGTAGGCATCACCGAGGACCTTGAGTATCTTAAACGGTCCAATAAAGCGTAGCGCGAGTTTGTTCGCACCCAAGTTCGTAACCGCAGTTCCTTGGATGCCGTCGGCGGATAGAAGCACTCGCTCGCCTCGCCGGAAGGACGACATGTTCTTCCGGCCCCGCCGATCTGCGTTCTCCTTCTGCTTGTCAACAGCAGCTTGGAGCGCGTCACGGACAAAGCGCGTGACGGCTTGACGGTGCAGCAGGAAGTCGGATACAGCAGCCGAGTCAATCGGCGTCGAAGGTGCTTTCGGCGCGAAGTTCGCAACGTCGGATCCGGACGCGGCGGTCGTCGCCGCGTCAGTCGCACAGAGGTCGTCGTATTCCACGCTGTAGAGTGCGTAGCCCTCTGCTGGCGGGAGATCACTCGATGTCTGCACCGATGCTGCCGTCGGTGCCAATCCTCCCCCACCAAAAGTGGAGTCCGCCGACTGGGTGGAACCACGCAAGGCGAGAAGAGCTGGAACGCGCGGGGGCCGCGCGTTGTTCACGAAGAACGGCGTCAGGCCCGTCGACGAGTGGGTCGCGTTGTTCAGCGCGAACTCGGCCATTGGCAAGAACGAGCTCCAGGAGGCGAATGACGTCGCGTAGCTGTGCAGAACGTCCTCCAGGACGCGGTTTACACGCTACGTTTGCCCATCTGTCTCCGGATGGGCCGCCGTCGACATAAGCAGACGCGTGCCCAGGAGCTCGAACAACCGCGTCCAGAACGCGGACGTGAAGCGCGGATCGCGGTCAGAGACGATCGACTCCGGAAGGCCGTGGTGGCGGAACTCCAGGTCGAGGAACAGCTCCGCCGAGTCGTCGGCGGTTACTTCGGCTGCGACTGGAGCAAGATGCACCATTTTGCTAAAACGATCGACGAAGACGAGGACGCCGGTGCGGCCCTCGTCGTCGCGCGGGAGGCCGAAGATGAAGTCCATGCTGACTGATCGCCACGCGCTCGTGGCGATGAGAAGTGGACGTAACGGAGCCTGCTTCGATGCCGCAGGTTTCACGAGCTGGCAGATCTCACAGGATCGAACCCATTTCCGAATCCACTTGTACATCCGGGGCCAGAAGAAGTCGCGGGACAGAGTAGCGAACGTCTTCTCGCGTCCGAGATGACCGCCAGCTGGAGCGTCGTGGTACTCGTGAACCAGGCGAGCGCGAAGATCGTCATCTGCAGGGATGACGATGAGCGGCGTATCAAACGTGTCGATGGCATACGTCAGAAGGTCACCATCGAGCTCATAACGAGTGATCGCCTCACGCGTTGGGTGCGTCAACTTCGCCAGCGTCTCCGATGTTGGATCGCGGAGATGGCGGATTATACCCGCGTAGAAGTCATCATCGTCATACGCGTCAGCGATCTGCTGGCGAAGTGGCAGAACTGGACTCGACACTGTGGCGTTGATGTCCAGCGTGATACACGCAGCGCAGTCGTCGTCGTCGTCTTCGTCATCAGAAAGCTTTTGATGACGCGTTTCGCGGCGAGGGTCGTAGTCGGGACGTCGGGAGAGTGCATCGGCAATAATATTGTTCTTGCCCGGCTTGTAGTGAACGACGAAGTTGTACGCGGCCAAGAACGTGAGCCACCGCGCCATGCGTTGAGAGAGATGGGGGCTCTTCATCGCGGTTCGGAGCGAAGCGTGATCCGTGTACACAACGAACGTCTGCTCGCCGAGGAGATACACTCTGAACTTAATCAGAGCGTAGCGCATCGCGAGGAGTTCCTTGTTGTGCACAGAATAGTTCTTCTCCGCTGGCTTCATCTGTCGTGACTGGTAACTCACGACGCGTTCGTGGCCCTCATCGTCGAACTGCATGAGTGCGCATCCGATGGCAAAGTCGCTCGCGTCGCACACGACGTGGAAGGGTCTTGATGTATCGGGCAACATCAAGACGGGCGCGGACGCGAGGCTCTTCTTCACAGCGTCAAACGCGTCCTGATGTTCAGGACGCCAGTCCCACGACACGTCCTTCTTCAGCAAGGATGACATCGGCTGGATCAGCCCCGCGTAGTCCTTCGTGTACTTGTGGAGGTAGTTCGCGAGGCCCAGCCATTGACGCAGCTTCGTCTGGTTCTTGGGCGTTGGCCAAGAACAGATCGAGGAGATCTTCTCCGGGTCGGCGCGAACGCCACTCTTGCTGACGTAGCACCCAGCACCGGAATCTCCGGCGCGCAGAACACGCACTTCTTGAGATTTGCGTACAGCTTGTTCTCGCGCATCTTCTCGAAGACCTGCCGCAGATGCCGACGATGTACGTCGACAGCACTGAGACCATCCTCAGCGCGGTTGTGCACGAAGATGTCATCGAAGTAGCTCGACGCGAATGCTCGGAGTGGACGCAGCACGTGAGATACCATGCGGTTGAAAGTGACAGGTGCGTTCTTCAAACCCTGCGGCATCACCAACCACTCTCAGAGCATCCCGCTGGGAGTACTCACTGCCGTGAGCGGAGCATCGCTCTCTCTCATGAGGATCTGATAGAACCCGTCCGTTAGATCGATCGCGCTGTAGATGACGCTGCCAGACATGGTGTCAAGGATCATGTCTTCCGAGGGATGGGCGTCTGCGCGGGGATGGTGGCATCGTTCAGCTTGCTGAAAGCGTGCACGGTGCGCCATCCTCCTGTCGCCCTCTTGACGCAGAACGTCGGGCTCGAATGTGGAGAGATGCTCTCACGCACGTGTGGTGTAGTGAACACCAAAGTTCGCAGACTCAGCTATTACCTGTCAACCGACTCGGCGGGTGGCTCTTAGGAGTAGTGTTCGACGGTGCTAACTCGGCGGGATGGAACTCGGCGGTCGGTTTTCGGGTAGTTACGCTGGGGTCTCAGCGAG
>JAABLK010001207.1:0-10004 GCA_012295415.1 Phytophthora chlamydospora | reverse complement strand
GGCTGGCGTTCTCGAACACGCGGTACGACAGCGTGCTCTTCGCCCGTCGAGCCAGCGCCGAGCTACAGACCACAGCATCCGGTCAGCGCCACAGCACGAGCACCGCAATATACTGAGAGAGAGGCTATTGCAACCTGCGGGAGGCAGCTCCGCGTCGCGCCGCTGCGCCGAAGAGTCCGGTGAGTCTCATGCGTGGAGCTTGGTGCTTGGTGCTTGATGGATAATGACGCTCCCCACGGCTGGACGTCTCATATAGTGCAGTCATTTTGATAATGGCTACATGTTTTGGTGATCGTAAGTTGAAGTGCACTAACTATTCCCTGATGCTCGTGGTGGTGTCCTTGGGTCGCTTCCACCTCCAGGACGACCTTGGCCCCTTCGGATTCACGCTAAATGCGGCGACAGGCGTGGTGTTAAGCGTGCTCACCTTGGCCGAGGCCTTCCGTATGGCAGCCGGCACTTTGACGCTGATTCGGATGACGTCCTTCTTGCCACTCTTGCTGTTCTTGCTGCTGTTGCTGTTACCCGAGCGAATCGGGGATGGAACGACGCGCCCTTCGGTGACAGAGATGTTCGAGGTGTTCTTCTCCCGCGTTGTCCTCTTGCTGATGACGTCGCTAGCGTCGCTTTTGGCCAGCTCGTGCAGCCGCAGGATCTTGGGCACCAGCATGAGGCTAATGACCAGCAAAGTGGCGCTCAGCACGATGAAGGAGAAGAAGAGAAAGAATGCAGAGGCTGGGAGCGTCACGAAGTAGCCCATGGGCAGCAGCAGTAGACTCGAGAAGAGCACGACGCAGGCAGACGCGAAGATCCAGACAGACTCTTGGAAGTCTGACGACACCTTGCGGATGAGAATGGACAGGTACAAGCCCCCGAACAGCATGACTGCCTTCCAGAAGAAGAGCACGCCGACGAACACCGAGCTGCTGGACGCACATCGGAGTCGATCGACGCTTAAACCGCCGATTTCAGCGACCGACTCTGCCTTGAGGGCAGCACTCGATGGAGACACGAGCTCCCACGTCACCAAGATGATAATGTCCACAGCCAGAAAGCCTACAAGAACCTTCATCATCATCCCAGCAGATAGCACGACGCGTTTCATGGCACTCGATAGGAATACGCGGTACACGCGCATGGACTTGACCACCAGAGAGCCAAAGATCAGCGTAAATGCCCAGGAAACAAGTGCCGGCCGTATCGCGCACACCCCTCTGGATGGGGCACCGCTGTAGATGACAGTGGCGACGCACATGAGTATACCTCCCAGCAGCATCGTCACCAGGAACTGGTATTGCGATCGCTTGACGATGGGCTGCTCTCGTTCGTAGACGACGAAACCAATGCAGGCGAACATGACGCATGCCACCACACACGCGATCACCAGCACAGCTTTCGAGGCCACAGAGCTGAACGGAACGTATTCACAGTCGATAAACACTGGTTCAGGAAGTGTTTTACCGTCGGTGCACTCACTTGAAAGGGAAGCATTCGTAGCATCAGGCAGCAACCAGAAGAACGTCACCTCACGCTGTCCCGAGCTCGCGCACTCGGAGACTTCGTACGTGTAGAAGCTGCTGTCACAAATGGGCTGCGTGCCTATCATGGCCCAAACTAACCACGTGTTGGTGTTTTCAGCTAGCCACGAACAGGAGCGACTCGTTACCAGCGTACTGGGCAACCCCGAGTTGGGCAGATCGTACGGGTCACACGTGTATGGCAAGGAAGCGTTTTCCGGCCGCGGTGATCGCCAGTAGAACTTGGCACGACGAGGAAAGGATTCGTCTTCGTTTGTAGCGGAGTTACAGCCGTCCAGAGTGAAGCGGAAGTGAGTATCAAAGGCGCAATCGGGCAGCGGATCCAGCCACACGCTCCAGATCGGGTAGCTCTCAGCCTTGCGCAGCCAGCTGCAGGCAGCTGTGAAGTAAGCCTCCGTTTTGGACAGACTCCCAGCTGCATACAGGGCGTCAAAGCCACTCAGCAAACTATTCAAGTGCTTTTCCTGCAGTGTAAGCACGTTCAAAAGCGACGCAACGCCCCCGTCACTCTCCGACAGCAAATTGGCAAAGTATTTGCCAAGCAATACGCGCGGGAAGTCGACACTGACAGGGTTGCTGGTGGCTTTGCCGTATCCATTCTCACCGAAGTTCCCCGTATGCACTGCTGTGCGCTCTGGAGTAGCCCATGGTAAAGCTACACGCTCAATGTGACCAAGGTGGCGCTGGAAAAATTCGTCCGGCTGGTAATTGTAGAAAGCCACGGGTGTGTCGCTGGCCAATGCTTCAGCTATGTACTTGCCTGCCCCGCTGATCCCTAGGAAGCAAAAGTAGGCTGGGATGCCGTTGTTTGACATCGCCGCCTGCAAGTATCCAGGATCGTACGACGCGTCCATCATGATGACGACGAGGCACTCACCGCCTTGGGATTCTCGTGTCGTGCAGGCCTCTGACTTTGAGCAGGAGTCTTTGCACCCCAATACTCCATCGGCACATCCGGTCTCCTTTGGCGGATAGTGATCTCCATTGCCGAAGAGAACGGAGGCACGCAGCGCATGAATCAAGTCGTCGTTGTCGCGATAGTCTCTCCAGAAATCGGCACTAAATTTCGGAGAGGCGCTTAGGCCAGTCTCGATGAAGGAAGTACTCGTGAAGAGCCCCGCGAGACCATCATACCCCACACTCCCTACGAAGGAGGACTCGTTGTAGTAGACAGCGAGTTCGCGTTGGGTTGCAGCATCCAACCAGACCTCGATGTTGGCATGGGTGGGTGAGCAAATGCCAGTTCCTACCGAGGACATTCGCTGTGTCATTCCAAATGAGCCAGATGCTTGGAGAAAGGAGACTTCATATCCTAACTACAACAACAACAAGTCATGGTAAGTTCTGAGAAGAAAGAACGGGAAGGTTAGTAAACTTACCAGTTCCTGTGCTAGAATCGCCACAACCATGGTCGAGAGCGTGTGAGAACTCCATGTGTCGATCTCCATTATGAGAGTACCATTGACTCGTCCTGCCTCGACAACGTTGCCCTCGTCATCGACGCGCGCACCGACACCGTAGAAGACGGAATCGGATGGTATGCAATCGGCCTGGAAAAGTTCACGGAGGTCACGTGCAGTGCGTTTGTCATCCACGCGAAAACGCGGGGTACTGACAGCCCCGTGCAGGTACGGGTTAACCAGCGTGCCGAAGGAGTCACGATCTGTAGCCGAGATCGACAAACTTGAAGCAATGGAAGCAGCCCAGGTATCGTCCAGACAAGTTCCTAAGAGCTCATTTGGGGCAATAGCCGCAGTTGTCGACGTCAACGACGGTATGCAGAATACCAATGTCTACGCAGGACGATTGTGGTGTGAGAGCATATTATCTGCACAAACCGGAAACGAACTCACCTGCCAAGCTACGAACGTTGTCAAGACTCGACGGACAGCCATGAACCTAGGCCGGAGCTGCCACAAAGCACCCGCCATGTTTGCACGCCGTCAAGACGCGCTGCTCGACGAACTGTGAGATGTGCACAGAAGTAGAAGAGTGAGTCATTCTAAGCGTTCGTTTCAACAAAAGAAGGCTGTTCCCGGCTAACTATACAACGCAGCATGAATGGTCGATAAGGCGGCTTTATCCGTTTGTCCTCTTGCGCGAAGAGAATCTCATTCGTAAACCTCTCTGACTTTAGATAAAAATTCTTCAAATTGCTCGGCACTTGGATGAAGTTCATTACAATCTTCATTTGAGTAGTTTAAAGGAATTTAGCAGATATGCGGCGTAATTGAAGCTCGCGTTCGAGCCCCCGTGCCTTTGCCACGACGAGCTCTAGTTGTCGTCGGTCTCCGTCTCCTCGAATCGTCCACGCTTCTTCATGAAGTCGCTGAACGCCATCGAGCCCAGCAGCAGAGCTACCACAGCCGACTGCCCATAGATGCGCGTGTGCATGATCTGCTGCGAGCGCTGGATCGACGTATTCAAGCTTTGGCAGGCGAAGATGCCGCCCACAAGCGGCACGCCCACCCCAGCAAGAACGCGGTACGGGTGATCGTACCAGTAGTTGGCAGCGCGCTGGTACAACTTCAAGGAGCTCTGCTTGGGCAACTGCAGCTCGACGAAGTTGGGGTCCATGGAGGCCAGGTACTGCTGCGGGTTGCGAGCACCTGCCAGCATGCGGTTCTCCGACACGATCGTGAAGGCGGCCAAGGCAGGCATCACGACGAGAGCTGTCTTGCCGCTCACACCGAGTCGCGCGCGAAAGGCCGGCCAGTACTTGTTCGCCGACAGCACACCTGCTCCTGCAACCATTCCGGCCACTGAACCAGCCTTGATGCCGGACACGTACGCGTGCCAGGAGATGATGTCACGGGTCGAGTTGGGTCCCATCATCGAGTTGGACGGCTGCATCTTGGTTTGGTTGCTTGCTTCCGGTAAATCTGAGGAATGAGGAAGTTGGTGCCGTCCGAGTTTCGCTAGCCTTCACCACATCCTCTAGGGGCTCTTGTTCAATTGCACAGGTAACCGCAAACGTGAACTCGAGCAGAAAACAAACAGAGAAACGCGATAGGTTAGCCCACCTGACTTGCTTGATCCCGTCACAGGTCCCATTTCGTCCCAACGTCTAGTGTTTCAGCATCGACTGTTGCGATCTATTATCTTGTCGGCTGTCTCAGACAACTTGTCTGGCGAGGTCATGAATGCTCAAGTTTAGTTTAACTACCCGTGTCTGGCCTCACCAGACCACGGACAAGATCGCGAGATTATCTCGAAAAGGTTGGGACTACCTGCTTCAAGTACCAATTCCTCAAACGAGAAGTTGAGACCATAACACCTTTCAAAGCCAGACACGTGATAAGAACTGCAAGTCGTTGCCTGTCACTGAAATCGGCATTTATTAATTAGCTCAGCATTTCATCGCGACCCACACCTTCTGGTTCGTGTACTTCCTCCTTGAATTATCCTCCTCTACTGGTCTCATAAGCTTCTTCCATTTCGTAGTGGAATTCTTCATCATTGCGTTCGTCGTTCTCGCTGTCGTCATGCTCGCCGTCTCCTTCATCGCTCTCGTTCTGTACGTCTTGGGCCTGGAGCATGAACATGCTGAACATTTGGGTCTCTTGAAAGCGGTTGATGTAATCCGCAACCATGGCACTGCAGCGACGCTGGGCGCCAAGACGCGTGATGGATCCTCTCGACGGGGACGAAGAATTCTGAGTCGATCTCTTATCCGGTGAATCTGTCCCAACAATCATTTCTCCGTCGTTCTGCGCCATCGCAAGCGCGCAAATGGAGTCGATGTGGTGATGAATCCGAGCGCAGATGATCTTGCAAGCCTCATCCTGTTGAACGGTAGGAAAGTCGGGCGACTCGTGCTTTCCAAACAACAGGGCCGAGAAAGGCTCGAGCTCGTGAACCAACTCGTCGCATTCCGGCAGCTTGAGCTCGTGGTACGTGATCAGATCTTCGTCGTGCATGTGCAAAGCATTCTGGTCCATGTTCATCTCGATCACATCTTTCATCGGCCGGTCCAGTGTCGAGAATTTCCGTATCGAGGCTGAATTGATCGACACGCGACCGGCGATCAGTGGCACCGGAGCTTCCAGGAGCTCATTCAGCCGTGGAGGTAGCACTGTGATCACGGGGCCAGCCCATTGCAACGGGTGCAGAAGTGTGATGAGAGCAAGCACACAGGAACTGACGATGTTGACGTGGTCCGAAACCACCAAGACTTTCCGCTCACAGCAGAGACACCCGAGCAAGAACAGCACCTGGTCCACTGACAGCAGCCCAAAGAGCGTCGGGGCTGCGTACTCTAACAGTAGGTGTCTGCGCTCGACTTCCAGACTCGAGCTGTGAGGACGATGAAAAGCCAACTGCGTGACGCCCGGAGCCAACGACATTCGACTCCAGCCGCCCATCGACGGAATCTGCATCCCCTTGAGCCGCTCCATAACCCCCTGAAACACTTCTACGAAGTCCAGCATCCCCAATGGTTTCTCGAGCATCGTCGCCAGGTTATCTGGTTCTGAAGTTGATTTCTTCTTCTTTGACGCCAACGCTTCCCTTTGCTTGGAATTCCAGAGAACTGCAATGCCGTACAGCACCTTGAAGAAAAGCCCGAAGAACGGATAGGGGCTCAGCAGGCATAAACAGCATTGAGTGGGTCCGTCGACAAAGGTTGAGGCTGTTCCAGACCTCCGGTCAGAGTCATCGCTGGCGTCCTCCTCTTTCTCGGGAAACAAAGGACATCGCACGCAAATGGCGTACGTGACCTCCGTCGGGTTACTAGCGCTTGCGATTGTCAGTACAAACGTGGAGTCTGCACTCCGATATGTCCGGTGGCGTTCCTGTAGAGACCTTTTCAGCTCTGCAAGGGAGAAATCACTCGTGGCTGGGGGGTCATCGCCATAGGGAAAGCAAATCTCCAGTAAACCTTCGAGTTCTTGGACTTCGTCGGCGTTGGAAGGATAGACACAAAGCAGTTTTGATGCTGGAGTGGCATCCGTTGACGGAGGTGTGGAAGGCTTAGCTAGAGTCGGAGGAGGAAGCGGTGGTGTCGTTGGCGCACTTGAAGGAGACCCACCTCGAAATCCGTTGGGAACGAGGTTTGAAAACAGCCCTGTGGCTGCTCGTCTTAGTGGAGAGGGCACTTTGTCCTCGTTGACATTATCCAGCACGATCGGAGACTGCCGCTTGAGTGACCACATGCTGCCTCCATTCGGAGACATCGCTTTCCACTTGCCAACTGGAGCACTTCGCGGGCGAGTGGCGCTTTCTTCGTGGGCAGCCAACTGCTCCTGGTGCTCACACTGCTCCGTGCTCTCCTGGGGATTTCGATTGCGCTGAACGTCAAAAGACTTGAAGCGATCCGAGAATGAAAGTCGCGGCTTCAGTTTAGGCTTCGTACGCGCTGGGCCAGCAAGCACAACGGCATACTTGAACAAGTCACCCAAGGAAGCATCGTTAATGTCTGTGAAAACGTGCGAGTCGTCATCTGTCTGGTTGCTGGCGTCCACCTCGGGTTCGTCTATCACCAACGTTTCCTCAGCAGATACGGCAGGCAATGCCCGTTTTCTCGGGCTAAACGGATACGGCAGTTGGTGCTCGGTCGAGGGGCTATCTCCACTTGTCTTCGGCTGCACGTCGTCACTGCCGTCTTGTTCATACTCTGAGCAAGTGCTTTCAGGGGTGAGTTCATCCTTTTCATGACTGGTGTTCTCTGAGGCCATCGGAGGTGAAGTTGTGAACGATTCCAGACTTGATTCGCGGCCTGTATCAGCGATAATGCGCTTGAGTCTGGCGATTTCTGCTTTACGCAGCTCGCAATTACTACACGTATCCATTCGCTGCTAAACCAGAATCAAACAGAGGTGAGCATTGCTGTTAGTGGCATGGTGTGGACAGTGTCGTTGTAACGATGCAGTGAACATACAATGAGTTTCTCCTCGCATCGCCGGTAGTGCAGAAGTTGCGCACTCAATTCTTGTGAACGCAAGTTTTCTTTCTCCAGTTGGTGTTTCGCATCCTGCACCACCAGTAAACACCAGAACGAGCAAGCATTAGATCAGCAGGAAAGGAGGCCCTATCGTGCAGCTCCAAGCTTTTCGTACTCGAAGACGTCGGCCAAGTTCCTTGTTAACCTTCTCGATCAGAGCAACGCCCGGTAAGTGGAAGCACATAACACAGCAAGAAGAGGATACCTCGCCCTCATACCTTGGTTTCTTTCTGGAATCTCCGCTTCCAGTCTCCTGCTACAGCCGCTTGATTCAGTGCCACTTCCTCCATGATGGTTCCACTCAACCAACGTCGCGGAGGTGGTCAAGGAACTTTGAGACCTCAGCCACCGTCTTCAATCGGACGCCTTCTCACTCACTCAGTCCGTTTCAGTAAGTAGTGCTAATACCGTAGCATTGGTGGAGATCAAAAGGAAACGGTTCCTAAGCAATTCAAGACAAGGAACACACAACGACGAATACCAATAAGTGCAGAGCAGCACACCAGCGGGGATTCCCCCTCGGCTTTGGTTTGATTGGTCTGCCCCTTCCTGGCAACTTCACCAGAAGACGCCACGAAGCGTTGTTGGTACATCTAGCTCAACGCCAAGCTCCTGCGATCTATCTGAGTTCAACACCCAGTTCCTTCACCATCTTGCCACGCACAGTCTCCTGCAAATCGACAGCAATAACAATTGTAAGTGAACTGCACAATTCACGTCCGATACTCTGCGGACTCTTACCTGGATTTCGTCCACCTCGCTATTTGTGAGGTTGCGATCCATGTGGCGGTACGTGATGCGGTAGCACTTGCTCTTGCGTTGAGTCTTGGGGTGCGTGAACTCGTCCACAATGGCCACCTACAGAAGCAAGAGCATTGTGTTATAACCTAAAACCCTATTAGGAAGAAGGCTCTAAGCGCTTACCTGCTCAACCATATCGCCAGCGATGTCACGCACGACTTCGCACAGGTTGTTCTCGTGGAAATCTTCGTCATGCCAGAAACTCACGTCCTTGAAGCACGCTGGGTACTTGCTGTACGGCTTAAACTTAGTGATCTGGCCGTCCTTGAACTGCGAGATGAAGCGCTGGTCCTGCGACCAGAACAGGCGGATATCCGGGATATCGAACAGCACCATTGCAAGGCGCTCGAGGCCGAGACCGAACGCCCAGCCAACGTTCTCACCCAGGCCAGCATTTCGCACAATCTCCTGCTGCAGCACACCGCAGCCAAGCACCTCCAGCCAGTCACCATTGAAGAAAATCTCCAACTCGAGCGACGGCTCCGTGAAGGGGAAGTAAGCCTCCACCCAGCGCATCTCCACGTCGCCAAAGAGCTCCTTCGCCAGGCCTCCGAGGGTCTTCTTGAGCTCCTCCTTGACCAGCTTCGACTTCTCCTCGCGGGGCATGGCCGCATCCAGCTCCGAGAAGATACGCACGCCCTCCATCTGATGGAAGACCGGGTAATGGCTCGCGTCGATCTCGTCGCGGCGGTAGACGTCGCCCGACACCAGGAACGACTTAAAGCCCTTCTTCATCATGGCGACCTCGTGCGCGCTCGTGTGCGCGCGCAGCACGCGGTTTTCGTCCACGTAATACGTGTCCGTGATCTTGCGGCTCACGTGGTCCTTGGGCACGAGCATCGAGTCGAAGCAGTCGTACGTCGTCACCACGGGGTCCAGATCGTCGAATACCGTGAACTTGGGCGCTCTAGAAGTACACACAGCATAGAAAATTGCGTCAGCTCACTGTAGTCTCCACATCTAGAGGATTAGGCCCGCAGCACCCGTGATTCTCGTGCAGGTCGTCGAAGTAACTCTCGATCTTCGTCTTGATGATGTGCAGCGGGTGGTTGGGCTGGCGGTGCAGGTTCACGCCGATCTTGGCGGCGATGGACTCGCCCACGTTGCAGTACGGGTCGCGGTGCTTCATCCAGTCGAGCTCTGCAAGCAGCATAAGGCAACAGACCGTGAGTCGGTCAATGTGTCAATCGATGACACAAGTACGGATAGGCTCGTACTACTGCCGGTGGTGGCCAATGCACGAACTGCAGTGTTGCCGCGACTCAGAAGAGCGCTGGGGCGTCTTGTCACGGTGGCGCATCGAGCACCGACGCACTGAGCTGCGCTGCGCATCATCGTCGACTCGAGGTGTGCTGCCCTCACCCAATACTGATCTGCGGCGGTGGACGCGCGTGAATCAATTACCTAATGAAATGCATGACTGATGATCGATCTTAGGTTCGACAAAAACTGGGGGATCCTTATCCGACATGTAGGGTATGGGGGCTCAATAACGACCAATGGACGATTTGAATTTAATTTCACCCAATCAAAATCATTCTATCAATAATTATTAGCCAATCAGAATGTGGCAGATTATATAGGTCCTCTAAAGCCAGCCATTCCAACGTATCGGGTCGGCGGGACACGAAAAATATGGGTGTCTCTATACATTGCTGCAGTGACGAGCATATCATTTGCATATTTGCATTCTATCCGACCCCTCCGACCAGGATGGGCCTCAG
>JAABLK010001206.1:0-10012 GCA_012295415.1 Phytophthora chlamydospora | reverse complement strand
TGCTTCCAGCATCAATCAGTTCTTTAATTTCAAGGTTAACGAGAAGTACGATTGTATTGTATTTTCGGGATCCCTGGTTGGTAGGCAGCTCCTGTCGGCTCCTGATAGTTTACAACTCGGCGCAGAAGCTGACGCGCTCTTGGGTCTTCTTTTTTCTGCTTGTTTTCGTCACTCATGCATCACGTTACCTGCATTTCAGCATCATCTTTTCGAGTCTTGTAGCTTACTTGGGCTGCTGCACGCGGCCCATGCGCGTGGGCTTCTGGCGGCGGCCCTCGAAGGAGCGCTTGGGCGCCTGGCGCTGGCGGAAGCTGTCCTTCCGTCGCAGCCCCTGTGGCCGCTCCTCCTCATCGTTGACGGCGCGTTCGTGGAACTCCTCGTGGTGCGCGCGCTGCTGCTCGAGCTTCTTGACGGTCTCGTGCAGGTGCACAGCGTTCTCCACGTCGTGGATGAGCGCGTTGATGCGCTCCATCTCCTCCAGGTGGTGGCGCTCGCGGGCCGGCAGCTGCAGCGACGCCAGGGCGTCCGCGTGCTCGAACTCCTGCAGCAGCACGAAGCCGCTCTCGCCCGGCTCGGCCGCCACGGGCATGTTGAAGTGGAAGCGGTTGTTCTTGGGGCTCCAGCGCAGGCGCGGGATTGAGTCCAGCAGCACGCTGTCGCTGTCGACCATCATGGACATCGTGGCCATGGTGCTTGGGTTTGGCTTGAAAGGGGGAAGGGGGCTTGTCTTGCTGCTCGCTTGTTGGGAAGTGAGGACGAGTTTAAGATGAGCCTTGACGAGTACCGTGAAGGGACCATTTAAGAGCTCAGGCGCCGGAAAAACGCGGCTTCAACAAGCCAAAGACACGAAAACCTTGGATCTCTTATTATGTATGCGTTCTCGGGAGTGAAGGCAGCAGTACCTAATCTAGCGTACAATTCCTAATCTACCCTTATTCTAGTTATGGTCCCGAGTTGGCTCGCTTTCTAGGTTCGGGGTCCAGAACTAAAATAAGGGTAGATTAGGATGAAAGTACCTACTTGGGGAGCTTGGGCAACAGCTGCGCTCCCCAAGTAGGCTGCTTGGGGAGCGCAGCTGTTCCTGTTGCTGGCACCGCCACCGCCGAACGAAGCAGCGGCGCGCTGTGTGACGCACCGAGGACGAGCGCGGGATCGGCCACTACGAACTCCGTCCTGGTGGCCACATGGTGCCACGCGCGCGAGGCCGCGAGCTTCGACCTCACAAGCGGCGGAGTCTTCAGGCGACTGCGTTGGTTGATCTCTTCGCTGTAATCCCTTAGCTCTTGCCGCTCTACCGAGGCATCAACCACGTAACGTTTGCAGGCATCTACTGCACTTGTCGCCATTGTCGCCACAACACTGGAGCTTTCACCGTCGCTGGACGAGTCCACGATACCCAGCTGCGCCTGCATCGCACGCCGAATCTCGAGCCAGTCGTCGGGCTGCCGTGTGCACTTGACCACGCGCGGCTTCCTCGTCTTGAGCTCTCTGAGTGACGACGAGTTGGCCATTGACGGCGCTTGACTGCTTCCCAGTACGCTGTACGGCGCCGGCTGCTTCATGGGGCTCCAAAGCCCCTGCGGGGCACGGCGCTGCTGCAAGAACGCGCTGGCGGCGCAGTAGTTCTGGGCCGAGATGTGCTCGGGCGACGTGAGCACGTAGTTGGCGTCCAGTGTGTCGTTGGAGCTGAAGACCTCCACCGCCTTCGCCTGGCCGAGCGACGGCTGCGAGCTGCTGCGCTCCCGATCCAAATCGTGCAGCATTTGGCGCGTCACGAAATGGTTTGGGAAGCCTTGGTTGCGGGCGGCGCCGTGGTGGTGGAACGCTTCGCTGTCGCGGTGGAGCTTGCCCAGCCGAGTGTTGTTGTCCGACGTTGAGTGCTGAGTACTTGCGGACAGCTCTTCCGTTTGCTGCTTCGTGAGGTTGTTCACGCGCCACACGCTGTTGGAGACCCTCGACATCTGCTCCAGCGAGATCGTGATCGTCCGAGACGCGTCTGTGGGCAACGCTCCCACGACAAACAGCCCATCGGCCGACAAGAACTGAATCCTCATGAACTGCTTCAAGCTAACTTCCACCCAGTCCCCTGGTTTCGGCTTCTTCACGGCTCCGCTACCGGTGGCCCGCGCTCGATCCAAGCTCGCGATAAATTGGCGTGCTTCAGGCTCCCTTTCAGGCAACGAGGGTGTAGCTATGCCGGTATCGCTTGACTTCTCGCAGCTTTGAGCCGCTAAGCTTCGCTCCCTCACCATGCTGGAGCTTCTTCCGGCTGGAGATTGTGCTCCACTTGTATGTTTTGAGATGACGATGCAAGGCACGACCACTTCTCGCCCGTTTTGAGATATCGGATCAGCCTCAGCGGCGCGAATGAGAGGAAACAGCTCACGGAAGAGAGCCTGGCGTTTTCCTTTCCCCTTGGAAGTCAAAGTCTCGAGATCGGGAAAGGAAGCGACGTTAGATAGCAGTTTGATCGCTTGTTGGCACCTTCTCGTCGCTGCTTGCTGCTCATCATCATTTGAGCTCGCAGAGCTTCTTTTGATACTTGTAAGAGTAGTAAACAGTGCTGGAATAGCCCCAAGGATCTCGCTTTCGTTCTCAAATTCCGGTGTTAAAACTTCTGGCTTGAGCGCGTCACGCAGTGCCTGCTCTTCGTTCATCGAAGAATGCCGAACGATAGCGACTAAAGCCACAAGAGCGTACGGAGGCAAATTAACCAGGTCTCGAATAGCTTCGGGTGGAAATTGCGGACTGTCCAGCTGCCTGATCGTCAGGGCTTCGGACAAGAGCACCTTCGGAAAGTGAAACTCAAGGAAGACAGACAAGAGGGTGAGCACTTCGAACCGCGTCCGTCTCGGGAGCGCCAACACTTCGTCCAGCCATATTTTCGGCATCAAGCGGGCGTTCGGAGCGTGCTTTGAAGGAGCGAAATGGCAGTGTGCATTGTGCAAGGCGCTTTCGGCATTGTGGAACGAGACGATGGCGTGCAGCCTTCTCAGATCGGGTGGCTCGCTGGGATGACGAGGCTTGTGAGCAACTTGAATCAAACTTGCCGTGCGGTTCAACGCGACCTTATCCTCCACGGCCAATTCCGATTCCACCCAGACGTCGGTGGCGGAACCAAACTTACTGCCACGTGCGGTATTCCGGCGCTGTTTCAGGAGATCCACCACAAACAGATCGAATTCTTCGATGGCTAGTTGCCTCTCCGCTGTCGTGATGAAATGGCCATCAAGAATCCACACATTCGGTAGCAATGCGACCACCTTTTTGCGGTATTCCTCCATGTTGTTGCTTTTCAGCAGCCCTGTATTTCCAAGTAGCCGAAGCTCCAGTATGTGCTGATCTCGGAGGCAGATCAAGTCTTCAAAACATATTCGATTTCTCTCGAGGTACAAGAAACCCAACGCCCGGAAAGACGCCAGTGTGTGGAGGTTTTTGAGCAGGTTGGCATTGAGATCGATCCGCCACAGGTTCCTCAAATCGACGATCCCTTCGAGGTCCTTCACGCTGTTGCTGTCTGCGTACAGAGACTGTAGACTTTTGCACAATGCAAGATGTTTGACGCACTCGATGTCTGCGCTGGACAGGTGAAGCACCAGAAGATCCGGCAATGGCGCCTTCGCCCGCGCGCGGATCAACGCGGCTTCCGGAGCTCTCATTCCTCCTTCTCCATGCGCTCGAATACAAAGTATTTCTAAACCGGGCTTTATTTATCACGTATTGAGTTACTGCTAGGTGGCGAAGTTAAATGCATCGACGCTCTGCCCTTTGCGGGGAATGATTGTCTGGGCGAGTCGATGTGTTTTTCTCCTCGCTGTCTGGGCGTTGGCAGCTCGAGTCGAAGCCATGTCCAGCTCCGAGTTGGCAAGTCGTTGCAGCTCCGTCGACTCGGTGCCAGGAGCTGTTGAAGATTCGTCTTCTGTCGGCTGAATGGCAACCTTCATTTGCCTTTTCTTTTTCTTGTCGAGCCTTGCACCACTTCCGACAGGGAGAAGCTCGTTTTGCTGGTTAGTCCGAAGAGCGAAGCTGTGGCTCCACATTTCATCGTAGTTGATCGAAGGGCGCTTTTCCCGGGCCGACAAACTTGGCGTCGCATGCGGGGAAAAGGCAGGCTGGCTGTGGGCTCGGATCATGGACGAAAGTGCCGTGGCCGCATTTGGTGCAGTCTTGGCCCGTTGTTCGTCCATCCGCCGAGTAGCTTCCCGTTCCGTGAGTTCCATGCACCTCGACTTCCATTTGTTGCAACGTTTCTACAAGAAGATGTAGGGTGGCTTTAGTTCACGAGAAGCGTTTTGCAAATGCAGCGAACACAGATGGAAATGCTTACCTGCGTAAGTTCGTGAAGCTTTTGTAGATGTTGGTTGTCGTGGCGGAGGTCTTCAATGGTTTTGTTTGTATGCTCTTTCCACTCGTGATCCTCCTTACTCACATCGTCTTTGAGTTTGTCGATTGTCCGCGCTGCTGTCAGATGCATCTTCTTCATCGTGGCAACCTCCCGCAACCGAAGGTGACTTTCCTGCTCCAGTATCTCGTTCTCTACTTTCTGTGAATACAGCACCACAAACCTCGCGTTAGAATTTAAATCAGTACGAAGAGCAAGACAGACACGCACCATTCTCTGGAAATGCTTTGCCTGCTGAGTAAACCGATGCATTAAATTGTCCACGCCGATGCTCTGCAGCTGGAGCTCGTCCTTGAGTTTGGCATTGGCCACCAACGCGTTCTGAAGAGCAAGGGCAAAGCGTCAATAGGATCGGGTGAACACGTACACAGACCCTCATACAGGCCGCACCTTGCTTTCCTCCGACATGGCATTAAACGCCTTCTTTAGGTAATCGGCGTCGAGCTCTTGAAGAGCTTTACGGAACGTCTACAGCAAACAATAGTGCGAACACAGAGTTAGACCCAAGATCTCGTTCTCCTCTTCTGTGGTTCCTCACGGTACCTTCTCCAGTGCCATCTTGTGATTAAACATGTCCAGCCGCACTTTGTGGATCTCCTCGGCGTGTGTCTTGCTCTCTTGCTCCATCTCCTGCATTAGCTGCTCCACGCGATCGCGTAACTTGACGTTCGCTGCTTCCAGCACGTCGTAAGCTTCCACATGCAGCTCCAACTGGCACACTTGACGACGCAGCACGTCGATCTCATGTTCTGCCTGTTGTTTTTGCGTTGCGTGCTCGTCTTCCAGCAGCCGCAGCGTTTCCTGGTGCTTTTCGGCCTCCCGTTGGAGCAGGTTTTCCATCGCGTTGATCTGGTCTTGCTTGCTTTTGTTGTCGCGAGTCATTCGCTCGATGATCTTGGCCTCCTCACGTAGCTGGGCCTCTGCCTCCTCAACGCGTTTACGAAGCTCATCCGTACAGACGAAACCAGACAGCAAAGTCCATCAAAGGCAGTCAAGGTAACTAAGGTGATATCTTTTGGAAAACATGCAAACAGTGGATGGCAGTGAGAACGGTGGTGAAAGGATATTCATTCGTGGCGATGGCCGCATTGGTGCTTGCTGTCGATGCGGCCGCTTTCTTCGTTCTGATCAACCAGCAAACTCAACCATTAGAACCCGGAACATTGCATCGAGCAGGCAACGCCACAGGAGGAAGGTGCCATCGCATGCGTACTTCTTCTTGGGGCCCATTGGCAGCGAGGCAGCAACGTCGAAAGGAAAGTGGCTATCGGCTATCGGCACTGCAAAATACGTTGAGCTCCAAATAGCGGGCGTTTCATTTCTGCTGGAAATGGTGACAATTGATGACAACTTTGTCACTGAGTTCACCATTTGCCCTGAAGCCTTCATTTGCTAACCGAGATAGAGCTCCTCCGCCGAAAACATTTTCTCTGTTACTTATGCGTCGGAGCATTGTCCTAAAGGTTACTAAACGTATGAAGACTTGACCCAAGGACTTTGAACTGCGGTTGCTTTTCTACATGCCGTGAAGAAAGCACACGAGTAGGGTTCATCAAGCCTCCACTCCACGACGTCGCGACTCACACGGCTTTGGAGCAGCTTTCTCTCGCTGTCAATATTTTCCTGTGATCGAACACATTCAACGAGTCTCGTTTCGATAGACGACACGGGAACAAAGCTCACTGCAACCCGCAACGAGAGTCGACTGCTGTCGAAGCTGGTACTTTCGCCTGCAACGCTAAATATTCTACAACCGCCTCTCGTCAAATCGAACGCGATCAATGGCCCCGCGTACAGTGCTCGGCGGAAGTGTGTGTCTCCCGATCACCATCCGGTCCGGGTGCCCAGCTCAAACCAGTGCCTGCGACTGAGGAGGGAGCTCGGCATTCCGCGATCTGCCGGCTTGGTGTTCGAACACTCAACGTTAGCATCGACGCCGACTGGACCTGTTGATTAGATTAATACAGGCAAAGTGACCATGCGCACTCCGATGAAGTTGGCGCTTGTGATGGCCGTGGCTGCGGCGACCGTTTCGAGCTCGGACGCGTTCACTTTCAGGGAAACAACTGTGGCCGGCGACAGCGACTCGGTCGGAGTCGTCATGCCTGCCGACGTGAAGCTCGAGAACAAGGCGGTGACGAAGAAGGGAGTTGAGCCGGCCGCGACCCCGACGGCGACCTTTTCCGATGACACGATCCCGACGGTGCAGCAGACCGAGTCGACAGATCAAACGCAGCAAACCGAGCAAACCGCCACTGTCTCCAAGGCCGACACCACGCTGGAGAACAAGGCCGTGACCAAGAAGGGCGTCGAGATTACCGCTACGCCGGCTCCTACTTTTGCCGACGACTCGTACACGGACACCTCGGTGCAGCAGACCGATGTGACGCCTGCACCCGAAGTCACCCCTGCAGCGACAAAGTCGGTGGAGACCCCAGCTCCTGAGGTTACACCAGCTCCGACGACACCAACTCCTCCGGCTCCCGAGGTAACGCCGGCTCCGTCGACCACGACAAGCGAGGAGGAGACCCCGGCGAAGACTCCGTGTCCGTCACTGCCGCAGGCTACGCCCGCCGCGACAACGTCGACTGACGAGACCACTCAAACCACGACGGAGGAGGCCACCCCGGAGCCCACCACCCCGACTGACGAGACCACTCAAACCACAACGGAGGAGGCTACCCCGGAGCCCACCACCCCGACTGACGAGACCACTCAAACCACAACGGAGGAGGCCACCCCGGAGCCCACCACCCCGGGAAGCGATGAAACCGCGACGCAGACGGAAGACTCGAGCTCGCCGGAGGAACAGAGCGGCGACGTGACACCGGCGCCGAGCACCCCGACGAGCGATGAGACGGAGGAGTCTAGTTCTACGGAAGATGTGACCCCGGCGCCAAGCACTCCTTCGGACGAGACCACCACTGGAAGTGGCAAGACCCCGTGCCCTTCATTGCCTCCGATTGCTGGATCGTCGTCATCGGCAACGCCGGCACCGACCTCCACCGACGAAGAGGATGGTTCATCGTCCACGAAGTCGGGAAAGACCCCGTGCCCTTCGCTGCCTCAGCCGGCGGACAAGAAATCCAAGACTCCATGCCCGTCATTGCCGCAGCCGTCCGCCGGTTCGGCAACCAGTTCTCCCGACAACGCTGTGCAGAAGCAGGAGAGTTCCGGCAACGCCGCTGTCAAGGAGCAGAGTTCTAGCGCCGCTCGGGCCGCCCCCGCGCTGGCAGCGGTGGCCTTGTCGGCCGTTTACTTGCTCCTATAGGGCAGCTACCTAGCGGACTCAAGCAACCACAAGTCTCGTGTCGTCCAATGTGTGTGCGTCAGTTGTTCCAAGGTGTCACCACTGCCGATTGGAGCGCAGTAGAGCTCATCGTCATAGGAAGAGAGCGCCCTTGTCTTAAAGCTATTCAACCCCATTTGTCTCGTAGCTCACGTCACCGTTGTCGGGCCATTGCGGGGAGATTCAGACTTCGACCAGCCTCTCCGTCACCATCTTGCTTTGATCCTCCCGAAAGGACAGTCCTCCAAGTCCATCGTGCCAACACTTTTGCGCCCCACGGTCTCCGCTTTGCTCGAGGTTGCAGTCCGCGCCTCACTCGCCGACTTGTTCCTCGGACTTCAAAGCCGCTGGCCATTCATCGGAGCTGCAGTCGTGGTTATTGTGGTTACTGACACTTTCCAGTTGGAAACAACACAACGCGGTATTAGTCCGACGTCGTTCCAGAGGTGCGCAGGAAGAGCAGCTTGTCCGAAGCCGGCTTTGGCAGCTTCTGTCTGTGGGCGCGGTGTCCCGGCGCCGACGGTGCGCTCTCGCCTTGGTGGTGGGGCTCATCACGACGCCTTCGAGAGTCTTGAATCAAGACAGGGTTTAACGGTACTGTACCATTAGCCGCGCCCAGACAGCTGACCACCAGAACGCTCACCAGCTGCTTTCGCGCACCCAAGTCTTGGGCGAGTCGCCTCTGCAATACCCGCCGACCAAGCCGATGTTCTGGCGATGGCGGTCGCCACTCTCCGACTTGACGCCGCACAGGACCGTACCAAACAGCGACGATGCGCGCGACGACCAAATTCCTTGTACTGGCGGCGGCCTGCGCGGCGCTGACCGGCGTCTCCGCCGTGGAAACGAGCTCCATCACCTTCAGCAACACGGACCTGTCGGCCGACGGCAACGCCGCCGTCGTGGCCTCGGACGCCGACTCGACGGGTAAGACGCCGTGCCCCTCGCTGCCGCAGGCCACCAGCGATGCCGGCTCCACGACCGCAGCTACGGAAGCACCAGCAGCGACCGAGGCACCAGCAGCAGCGACCGAAGCACCAGCAGCGACCGAAGCACCAGCAGCAGTGACCGAAGCACCGGCAGCGACGGAGGCCCCCGCTGCTACAGCAGCGACACCCGAGGCAGCCACGACGGCGCCCGCGACAGCCAAGACGCCGTGTCCGTCGCTTTCGCAGCCTTCACTCTCGAGCAGCTCCAGCGGCGACGCCGCTGAGACCGAGGATAACACCACCACCACCACGAGCACGTCCGGCAAGACCCCGTGTCCGTCGCTGCAGACAGCGTCCACGTCGTCGGACGGCTCGGTATCGGCGCCCTGTCCTTCGCTGGAAACGGCCACAAAGGCCCCGTGCCCGTCGCTCTCGACGGCCTCCAAGTCTTCGTCCGAGGACGCCGCCAGCGGCAGCAGCGTGTCGGCGGCGCAGATTGCGGTCTCCAGCCTGACGGTGCTCGCCGCATCCGTCACCTCGGCCGTGCTGCTGCTCTAGAAGACTCAATGGACGTGCGTTTGTTGGTTGAAGATAACTTTGCGTGAAGACCGAGGTGCCTTGCTGTAGAAGGGAGTGCGGCCGGCGCCCGAGTAATATAAAGTTGATGCGTTCGTTACCTGTTCACCCGGAGACCGTCTTCACGTCTGCGCATGAGTCCTCGGTAAAAGCTTCCCCATTCAAGTATCAATTGCTATCACCGAGTCTGTAAGGCCGCGGCTACAGGCAGTGCATCCGTGAGCCTGCCCAGGAAAAGGTGTGGTGCGGGTGATACAGCAAACGAGCAGGCGATTTCCGTTGATCCATGCGGATGGCTGATCCGCGGTGCCAGGCGGTGCACCACAGATCAGACTGTGTATACGGACGGTGTATATAACCGTTAAACGACACAGTCCAAACTGTCTCCGTAGGCGCAATTTCGCTTCTGAAGTGTTCATGCGCTCGTGGCCACTCCTGCCCTGGTGACGAATGGCGGCGTACAAGGCGAGCGAGAAGCGCTGGAAGCGCATGGCGGAGGAGGAGCTGCTTCAAGACCCGGAGCTGCTGGACCCGCGTAACCTCAGCAAGGCTCAGCAGGCCAGAGTGCGGCGCATCGGGACGTGGCGCTGGGCGCCCGAGGACGAGGAGCGACCTGTGCTGGCCTTCGACAACTTTGGCATCTCGCACCGCGGTTTCTGCGTGATCCCCAACGCTCTGGGCCCTGCCACGCAACTGCAGTTCGCCCGTTCCTGTCTGTACGTGCCTGGCACTCCCGGTATATGTACTGGCCAAGCGCTGACCGCTTCTTGTGCCCTCTTCGTCATCTTCGTGCAGGTCCGAGTTCGCCGAGGAGCC